>PGWS01037156.1:0-16734 GCA_002896235.1 Cicer reticulatum | reverse complement strand
TTGTGCATCCAAATAAGTTCATTTGTGTGTCTTTCGCGATGGAACATTTAGGTCATTTTCGTCACCTCTCTCTAGGTCATTTTTGTTTAGTCCATATTAGTTTTTTAACCAATCTTGTGCATGCAATAAGTTCATTTGGTTCATTGGATAACATTTAGGTCATTTTCGACCTCCCAAGGCTTATTCTTGTCCAATTAGTGTTTTTAAACCAATCTTGTGCATCCAATAAGTTCATTTGTGTCATTGGATCAACATTTAGGTCACTTTCGTCCTCCCAAGGTTTATTCTTGTGTTCAATAAAGGTTTTTAAACAATCTTGTGCATCCAATATGTGTGTTTGTGTCATTGGATGAACATTTAGGTATTTTCGTCCTCCCTAGGTTTATTCTATTCCAATTTAGGTTTTTAACCAATCTTGTGCATCCAATAAGTTCATTTGTGTCATTGGATTAACATTTAGGTCATTTTCGTCCTCCCGAGGTTTATTCTTGTTCAATTAGGGTTTTTAACCAATCTTGTGCATCCAATTAGTTCATTTGTGTCATTGGATTAACATTTAGGTCACTTTCGTCCTCCTTAGACTTATTTTTGTCCAATTACGATTTTTAAACAATCTTGTGCATCCAATAGGTGTGTTTGTGTGTATTGGATGAACATTTAGGTCATTTTCGTCCTCCCAATGCTTATTCTTGTCCAATTTGGGTTTTTAACCATCTTGTGCATCCAATAAGTTCATTTTTGTCATTGGATGAAACATTTAGGTCATTTTCGTCCTCCTTAGGTTTATTTTTCTGTCCAATTAGGATTTTTAAACAATCGCGTGCATCGAATAAGTTCATTTGTGTCATTGGATTAACATTTAGGTCATTTTCGTCCTCCTTAGGCTTATTCAAGTCCAATTAGAGTTTTTAACCAATCTTGTGCATCCAATAAATTCATTTGGGTCATTGGATTAACATTTAGGTCATTTTCGTCCTCCCTGGGCTTATTCTTGTTCAATTAGGGTTTTTAACCAATCTTGTGCATCCAATAAGTTCATTTGTGTCATTGGATTAACATTTAGGTCACTTTCGTCCTCCTTAGACTTATTTTTGCCCAATTAGGATTTTTAAATAATCTTGTGCATCCAATAGGTGTGTTTGTGTCATTGGATGAACATTTAGGTCATTTTCGTCCACCCAATGCTTATTCTTGTCCAATTAGGCTTTTTAACCAATCTTGTGCATCCAATAAGT
The DNA here is from genome assembly GCA_002896235.1 of Cicer reticulatum. NCBI lineage: Eukaryota > Viridiplantae > Streptophyta > Magnoliopsida > Fabales > Fabaceae > Cicer > Cicer reticulatum. Next base: position 15,499 of record PGWS01037156.1, on the reverse strand, counting down.
TCATTTTTGTCATTGGATTAACATTTAGGTCATTTTCGTCCTCCTTAGGCTTATTCTTGTCAAATTAGGGATTTTAAACAATCTTGTGCATCAAATAAGTTCATTTGTGTCATTGGATGAACATTTAGGTCATTTTCGTCCTCCCTAGGTTTATTCTTGTCCAATTAGGGTTTTTAACCAATCTTGTGCATCCAAATGGTGTGTTTGTGTCATTGGATTAACATTTAGGTCATTTTCGTCCTCCCTAGGCTAATTCTTGTCCAATTACGGTTTTTAACCAATCTTGTGCATCCTATAAGTTCAATTGTGTCATTGGATGAACATTTAGGTCATTTTCGTCCTCCTAGGTTTAGTCTTGTTCAATTTAGGTTTTTTGACCAATCTTGTGCATGCAATAAGTTCATTTGGTTCATTCGATTTACATTTAGGTCATTTTTGTCCTCCTTAGGCTTTTTCTTGTCCAATTAGGGTTTTTAACCAATCTTGTGCATCCAATAAGTTCATTTGTGTCATTGGATTAACATTTAGGTCACTTTCGTCCTCCTTAGACTTATTTTTGTCCAATTTGGATTTTTAAAACAATCTTGTGCATCCAATAGGTGTGTTTGTGTCATTGGATGAACATTTAGATCATTTTCGTCCTCCCAATGCTTATTCTTGTCCGATTAGGTTTTTAACCAATCTAGTGCATCCAATAAGTTCATTTGTGTCATTGGATGAACATTTAGGTCATTTTCGACCTCCCTAGGTTTATTCTTTTCCAATTAGGGTTTTTAACCAATATTGTGCATCCAATAGGTGTGTTTGTGTCATTGAATAAACAATTAGGTCATTTTTATCGTCCCTAGGTATATTCTAGTCCAGTTAGACAGAAATAAGTATTATTCTAGTCCAATATTTTCCTAAGCCAAATAAAGTATTGTAAATGATCTTTTAATGAAGTTTGTCTTTGATAAATTTAAACCCGTTGATACACCCATGAGTCAAGCTTGTCATTTAGATAAAGATGAAAAGGGTAAATCTGTGGATATGACCATGTTTAGAGAGGCATGATAGGATCTTTATTATATCTTACAGCTAGTAGACTTGACATTATGTTTAGTGTCTACATGTGTGCAAGATATCAACCCAATCCTAAGGAATCCCATCTAAGTGCAGTCAAAAGAATATTCAGATATCTGTTAGGAACCAAACATCTAGGCTTATGGTATCCTAAGGGATCAACTTGCACTCTTGTTGGCTATTCTGATTCTGATTTTGATGGTTGCAAATTTAGACAGAAAAAGTACATCTGGTACTTGCCATCTACTAGGGAATTCACTTGTATCTTGGCATAACAAGAAACAAAATAGTGTGGCACTTTCAACAGCTGAGGCTGAATATGTAGCTGCTGGAAGTTGTTGTGCACAAATATTATGGATGAAACAACACCTTTCTGACTTTGGTGTTGATCTTGGCACTGTGCCCATAATGTGTGACAACACTAGTGCCATAAATATCACAAAGAATCCTGTTATGCACTCAAGAACAAAGCATATAGAGATTAGACATCATTTAATTAGAGATCAATACCAAAATGGTAATATCATGCTTGAATATATTAATACATCTGATCAATTAGCTGATATCTTTACCAAAGCCCTGCCCAAGAAAAGTTTCTTCTATATTAGAATGAAACTTGGTATTATGGAACAAAATGAAATTTGATATCTGTTGAAAATCGATTGAGACATCGATGTTCCCTCTAAATTGCTTACTTACAATAGATAAGTCGATTTGCTAGTGGACTATCCTGTGTCAAAATGACAAATCAGTACTACAAAATCGATTTCATAATCGATTTATGCTGCACAGTCTCTCATTTGTCAAAATAAAAAGCACAACAATCGATTTGGTAATCTGTGTTAGGAATCAATGCTGAACCAGAATAGATTTGACAAACTATACAATAGATTGATGAATCGATTGAGGATATGGAAAATAGTTTAAAAACATCGATTGCATAATCGATTAGTTCTCCGAGAAATCCAAAGTTTTGAGAAATTTTCCATACTCAAACACGAGCATCGATTAGGTAATCGATTGTGTCAAATTATGAAAACTCTGAGCCAAATGAGTCGATTTGGAAGTCGATTGAAATCAGGAAGATGAACCCCTTCCCCCACTACTAATAAGGAGCAGCCCTAGATTAGAGTTTAGGTTTTTTGTTTTTTTTTTAAGTGGTTTGTAATTTTTCAGTATATATCTTATTCTCTCTTGTACTTTCTTTTTGAATTTAATGACAAAGGGGGAGAAATGAATTTAAACTTTCATTAACTTTTGTGCTTATGCTTACTACTTATGCTAACTCAAAGTTAAATACTGAAAAATTGAGTCTGAAACTAAAATGAATTATGAATGCTATATTCAGGGGGAGTATTAATAAGAATGAATCTGAAATTGAAATGAATTATGAAAGCAAAATTCAGGGGGAGTTTAAATAAGGATTATTATAAAGTTAAGGTCTAATGTTGAAATGAAAACTCAAAGTTAAAATTGTATGTTTGTCATTTAATCAAAAAGGGGAGATTGTAAGATATATGCCTCTGTGATTTTGATGTAACTCCCAAACATACAATGTATATGCATTATCTGGTTAATCTAATAGTTTGAGTTAAGATACATTTCAGGAAAGAACCAAACACTACACTTGGATAAAACCTGGACAAACTTGGATCTCAAGCAATCAAGCAAAGATTGATCATATCATACAAGGCTTGAAGATTATGTGTAAATGTGTCTAGTGTTCATAGTGTTTATTAGTTAGATTCATCATTATGATTTCACACATCTAATATTTGCCAATTAAAATTGAAATCATAAAATAAGTATGTTAATAAATCAATTGGGAAATCAACTGGGCAATCGATTTTTCTGAGTTATAGAACCAAGTTTTAATTAAGTCAATCGATTGGGCAATTGATTACTTAAAAGGTGATATCAGACCTGTGTTCTATGATCAAAGGAAATCGATTGGACAATCGATTGATAAACTTTTCTTGAGGTACAAGATTCCTACTAATCAATTGGTTAATCGATTTTTGATTCACAGAACCAAGCTTTCACTAAGACAATCGATTACTTTAAAAATGTTTTTATCAGGCATGTGTTCTTTGATTAAACGAATCGATTGGATTAATCGATTGCATAAATGAATCAGTTTATCATTTTATCAGAGACCATACTACATATTCGATTGGCACATCGATTGTAACTTTAAAATCTGAAAGTTACAGGGAGAAATCAGTCGATTGGCAAATCGATTGATTAAATGTCTAAGTTACAGGAAGAAATCAGTCGACTGGCAAATCGACTTGATTGAGTATCTGAGACATAGGGAGAACATATAGCCATTGCCAAATCGATTATGTTAGTAAAAGAGAATCGACTGAGTAATCGATTGTTTGATCTTAGATTTTGAACAAAACAATTATAATCGATTACTCAATCGACTCTGAGGATGAACTGACTATCAAAGTTCTGATTTATGCATTAAAACATCGATTAGCAAATCGATTAGTTCATCTATTTCAAGAATTTCAAGAAAAACCAGAAACGCGAAATCGATTGGGAAATCGATTAAGCTGGTAATACACATTACTAAATCAATTGGGAAATCGATTTGTCTGAACTTTTTCTGAAACTATATAATGTGAATCAATCACAATTTTCATAACAATTACAGAATACATAGAAAGAACTGAACTTTTCAAATAATATACTTTGAGAGAAATTGTTATAACTCACAAAACTCTATTGGCAAATATTAAGTGTGAGATTTCATTGTGATTGAATCAAGTATTTTGAGTCTTTTTGCAAGAATTATCTTTGAACAAGAAAGTGTGTGAAAATCCAGTATTGTGAAACTGGTGGTCATCTTTTAGGGTGTGTGATCATCTAAAAGAGATCTCAATCTGATCTTGCCAGAGCTTGGCGAGTAGTTCTTAAGGATAGATTGGTTTGTGTTGAAGATTGATGTTGAGTTGGATGTATAGGCAATGAGGTGCTGGAAAGTCTGTAAACATACTCGAATCAATTTCTAATAAAAGCTGGAATCGGTGAGTGATTCTAGGACTGGACGTAGACTATCAAATTGATAGTCGAACTAGTATAAAAATCCAGGGTGCACACTTTTCTATCTGTATACTCTTTATCTTGATAATGCATGTGTTTCTTAAATCTTAGTTTTGAATAAATTTCTAAATCTATTACTGTTGAATTGGAATTGATATTAAACAAGTTGGTTTTAATATTTAAGTTCATCACTTAGGAAGGAATTAGATAATCTAGTTAAAAATATTGTATAAAACTTCCTAAGGATAGAGGTCATAACACCAACATGATTAACATTTAGGTCATTTTCGTCCTCCCTAGGCTTATTCTTGGCCAGTTAGAGTTTTAACCAATCTTGTGCATCCAATAGGTGTGTTTGTGTCATTGGATGAACATTTAGATCATTTTTCGTCCTCCATAGACTTATCCTTGTCCAATAAAGGTTTTTTAACAATCTCGTGCATCCAATAGGTGTGTTTGTGTGTCATTTAGCATGAACATTTCTAGGTCATTTTTGTCCTCCCATAAGGCTTATTCTTGTCCAATTAGGCTTTCTAACAATCTTATACATCCAATAAGTTCATTTTGTGTAATTGGATGAACATTTAGGTCACTTTCGACCTCCCTAGGTTAATTCTTGTCCAATTAGGGTTTTTACCAATATTGTGCATCCAATAGGTGTGTTGGTGTCATTGGATTAACATTTAGGTCATTTTCGTCCTCCCTAGGCTATTCTTGGCCAATTACGGTTTTTAACCAATCTTGTGCATCCAACAAGTTCATTTGTGTCATTGGATGAACATTTAGGTCATTTTCGTCCTCCCTAGGCTTATTCTTGTCCAATTAGGGTTTTTAACCAAATCTTGTGCTCTAATAAGTTCATTTGTGTCATTGGATGAACATTTAGGTCATTTCGTCCTCCCTAGGTTTCTTCTTGTCCAATTAAGGGTTTTTAACCAATCTTGTGCATCCAATAGGTGTGTTTGTGTCATTGGATGAACATTTAGATCATTTTCGTCCTCCATAGACTTATTCTTGTCCAATAAGGGTTTTTAACCAATCTTGTGCATCCAATAGGTGTGTTTGTGTCATTGCATGAACATTTAGGTCATTTTTGTCCTCCCAAGGCTTATTCTTGTCCAATTAGGCTTTCTAACAAATCTTATACATCCAATAAGTTCATTTGTGTAATTGGATGAACATTTAGGTCATTTTCGACCTCCATAGGCTTAATTCTTGTCCAATTAGGGTATTTAACCAATATTGTGCATCCAATAAGTGTGTTTGTGTCATTGGATTGAACATTTAGGTCATTTTCGTCCTGCCTAGGCTTATTCTTGGCCAATTAGTGTTTTTTAACCAATCTTGTGCATCCAATAAGTTCATTTGTGTCATTGGATTAACATTTAGTTCATTATCGGTCCTCCCTAGGCTTATTCTTGTGCCAATGATGAACATTTTGGTCAATTTCGTCCTCGTCCTAGGCTTATTCTTGTCCAATTAGGGTTTTAAACAATCTTGTGCATCCAATAAGTTCATTTGTGTCATTGGATTAACATTTAGGTCATTTTCGTTGTCCTTAGGCTTATTCTTGTGCAATTAGGGTTTTTAACCAATCTTGTGCATCCAATAAGTTCATTTGTGTCATTGAATTGATAATTTAGATCATTTTCTTCCTCCCTAGGCTTATTCTTGTCCAATTAGGGTTTTTAACCAATCTTGTGCATCCAATAAGTCATTTGTGTCATTGGATGAACATTTTGGTCATTTTCGTCCTCCCTAGGCTTATTCTTGTCCAGTTAGGGTTTTTAACCAATCTTGTGCATCCAACAAGTTCATTTGTGTCATTGGATTACATTTTGGTCATTTTCGTCCTCCCTAGGCTTTTATAGTCCAATTAGGGTTTTTTAACAATCTTGTGCATCCAAAGGTGTGTTTGTGTCATTGGATGAACATTTAGGTCATTTTCATGCTCCCTAGGTTTATTCTAGTCCAATTAGTGTTTTTAACCAATCTTCTTCATCCAATAAGTTCATTTGTGTCATTTGATTAACATTTAGGTCATTTTCGTCCTCCTTAGGCTTATTCTCGTCCAATTAAGGTTTTTAACCAATCTTGTGCATCCAATAGGTGTGTTTGTGTCATTGGATTAAAATTTAGGTCATTTTCGTCTTCCCTAGGCTTATTCTTGTCCAATTAGGATTTTAAACAATCTTGTGCATCAAAAATGGTGTGTTTGGTGTCATTGGATTAACATTTAGGTTATTTTCGTTCCGCCTAGGCTAATTCTTGGCCAATTACGGTTTTTTAACCAATCTTGTGCATCCAATAAGTTCATTTGTTTCTATGGATGAACATTTAGGTCATTTTCGTCCTCCCTAGGTTTATTTTTGTCCAATTTAGGTTTTTAACCAATCTTGTGCATGCAATAAGTTCATTTAGTTCATTGGATTAACATTTAGGTCATTTTCGACCTCCCAAGGCTTATTCTTGTCCAATTAGTGTTTTTTAACCAATCTTGTGCATCCAATAAGTTCATTTGTGTCATTGGAACATTTAGGTCACTTTCGGCCTCCTTAGACTTATTTAGGTCCAATTAGGGTTTTTAACAATCTTGTGCATCCAATAGGTGTGTTTGTGTCATTGGATGAACATTTATGTCATTTTCGTCCTCCTTAGGCTTATTTTTGTCCAATTAGGGTTCTTAACCAATCTTGTGCATCCAATAGGTGGTTTTTGTGTCATTGGATGAACATTTAGGTCATTTTCGTCCTCGCTAGGCTTATTGTTGTCCAATCTTGTGCATCCAATAAGTCCATTTGTGTTATTGGATTAACATATAGGTCATTTTCGTCCTCTTTAGGCTTGTTCTTGTCCAGTTAGGGTTTTTAACCAATCTTGTGCATCCAATAAGTTCATTTGGGTCATTGGATTAACATTTAGGTCATTTTCGTCTTCCCTAGGCTTATTCTTGTCCAATTACGGGTTTTAAACAATCTTGTGCATCCAATAAGTGTGGTTGGTGTCAGTGGATTAACATTTAGGTCACTTTCGTCCTCCCTAGGCTTATTCTTGTCCAATTAGGGTTTTTAACTCAATTTGTGCATCAATAGGTGTGTGCAATTGGATGAACTTTTAGGGTCATTTTCCGTCCTCCCTAGGCTTATTGTGCATCCAATAGGTGTGTTTGTGTCATTGGATGGAACATTTAGGTCATTTTCGAATTCCCTAGGCTTATTCTTGTCCAATTAGGGTTTTTAACCAATATTGTGCATCCAATAGCTGTGTTTGTGTCATTGGATGACAATTAGGTCATTTTAGTTTCCTAGCTTATTCTTTTCCAATTAGGGTTTTTAACCAATCTTGTGCATCCAATAAGTGGTTTGTGTCATTGGATGAACATTTAGGTCATTTTTGTCCTCCCTAGGCTTATTCTTGTCCAATTTAGTATTTTTAACCATTCTTGTGCATCCAATAAGTTCATTTGTGTTATTGGATGAACATTTATGTCATTTTCGTCCTCCCTAGGCTTATTTTTGTCCAATTAGGGTTTTTAACCAATCTTGTGCATCCAATAAGTGTGTTTGTGTTAGTGGATTAACATTTAGGTCATTTTCGTCCTCCAAGGATTTATTCTTGTTCAATTAGTGTTTTTTAAACAATCTTGTGCATCCAATATGTGTGTTTGTGTCATTGGATGAACATTTAGGTAATTTTCGTCCTCCCTAGGTTTATTCTATTCCAATTTAGGTTTTTAACCAATCTTGTGCATCCAATAAGTTCATTTGTGTCATTGGATTAACATTTAGGTCATTTTCGTCCTCCCGAGGCTTATTCTTGTTCAATTAGGGTTTTTGAACCAATCTTGTGCATCCAATTAGTTCATTTTGTGTCATTGGATTACATTTAGGTCATTTTCGTCCTCCCTAGACTTATTCTTGCCCAATTAGGATTTTTAACCAATCTTGTGCATCCAATAGGTGTGTTTGTGTCATTGGATGAACATTTAGGTCATTTTCGTCCTCCCAATGCTTATTCTTGTCCAATTTGGCTTTTTTAACCAATCTGTGCATTCCAATAAGTTCATTTATGTCATTGGATTAACATTTAGGTAATTTTCGTCCTCCTTAGGCTTATTCTTGTCCAATTAGGGATTTTAAACAATCTTGTGCATCAAATAAGGTTCATTTGTGTCATTGGATGAACATTTAGGTCATTTTCGTCCTCCCTAGGTTTATTCTTGTCCAATTAGTGTTTTTAACCAATCTTGTGCATCCAATGGTGTGTTTGTGTCATTGGATTAACATTTAGGTCATTTTCGTCCTCCCTAGGCTAATTCTTGTCCAATTACGATTTTTAACAATCTTGTGCATCCTTAATAAGTTCAATTGTGTCACTGGATGAACATTTAGGTCATTTTCGTCCTCCCTAGGTTAGTATTGTTCAATTTAGGTTTTTAACCAATCTTGTGCATGCAATAAGTTCATTTGGTTCATTCGATTAACATTTAGGTCATTTTCGTCCTCCTTAGGATTTTTCTTGTCCAATTAGGATTTTTAACCAATCTTGTGCATCCAATAAGTTCATTTGTGTCATTGGATTAACATTTAGGTCACTTTCGTCCTCCTTGGACTTATTCTTGTCCAATTAGGGTTGTTAAACCAATCTTGTGCATCCAATAGGTGTGTTTTGTGTCATTGGATGAACATTTAGGTCATTTTCGTCCTCCTTAGGCTTACTCAAGTCTAATTAGAGTTTTTAACCAAATATTGTGCATCCAATAAGTTCATTTGGCTCATTGGATTGAACATTTAGGTCATTTTCCTCCAATTAGGCTTATTCTTTGTTCAATTAGGGTTTTAACCAATCTTGTGCATCCAATAAGTTCATTTGTGTCAATGGATGAACATTTAGGTCATTTTCGTCCTCCCTATGCTTTGTTCTTGTCCAATTAGGGTTTTAACCAATATTGTGCATCCAATAGTGTGTTTGTGTCATTGGACTGAATTTAGGTCAATTTTCTCCTCCGAGGCTTATTCCAATTAGGGTTTTTAAACAATCTTGTGGCATCCAATAAGTGTTTTTTGTGTATTGGCTATGAACATTTAGGTCATTTTCGTCCTCCTTAGGCTTATTCTTTGTCTAAATTAGGATTTTTAACCAATCTTGTGCATCCAATAAGTTCATTTGTGTCATGGATTGACATTTAGGTATTTCGTCCTCCTTAGGCTTACTCTGTCAATCTAGGCGTTTTTTAACCAATCTAGTGCATCCAATAAGTTCATTTGTGTCATTGGCTTTGACATTTCTCTTCATTTTCGTGTCCTTATGCTTTTTCTTGTTCCAATTAGGGTTTTTTAAACCATATCATTGTTCCCTAGCATCCAATAATTAGGCTGTTGTTCTTGTGTCATTGGAATGAAACTTTAGGTCATTTTCGTCCTCCCTAGGCTTATTCTTGTCCCATTAGGGTTTTTAACCAATATGTGTGCATCCAAATAGTTGTAGTGATGTGTCATGGATGATCATTTAGGTCATTTTCGTTCCTCCCTAGGCTATTCTTGTCCAATAAGGATTTTTAACCAATATTGGTGCATCCAATAAGCTTCATTTGTGTCATGTGGATGAACATTTAGGGTCATTTTCTTCCTCCCTAGCTATTCTTGTCTAATTAGGTTTTTAACCAATCTTGTGCATCCAATAGTCATTTGTGTCAATTGGATGAACATTTAGGTCATTTCGTCCTCCTTAGGCTTTATTCTTGTCCAATTAGGGATTTTAACCAATCTTGTGCATCCAATAAGTTCATTTGTGTCATCGGATGAACATTTAGGTCATTTTCGTCCTCCCTAGTTTATTCTTGTCCAATTAGTGGTTTTTAACCAATCTTGTGCATCCAATAGGTTCATTTGTGTCATTGGATGAACATTTAGGTCATTTCTTCCTCCCTAGGCTTATTCTTGTCCAGTTAGGTTTTTAACCAATATCCCATCCATAGGTGTGTTTGTGTCATTGGATGAACATTTAGGTCATTTTCGTCCTCCCTAGGCTTATTCTTGTCCAATTAGGGATTTTTAACCAATCTTGTGCATCCAATAGGTCACTTTGTCATTGGATGAACATTTAGGTCATTTTCGTCCTCCCTAGGCTTATTCTTGTCCAATTAGGGTTTTTAACCAATCTTGTGCATCCAATATGTTTCTTTTGTGTCATTGGATGAACATTTAGGTCATTTTCGTCCTCCCTAAGGCTAATTCTTGTCCAATTAGGGTTTTTAACCAATCTTGTGCATCCAATAGGTTGTTTTGTGTCATTGGATGAACATTTAGGTCATTTTCGTCCTCCCTAGGCTTATTCTTGTCCAATTAGGGTTTTTAACCAATCTTGTGCATGCAATAATTTCATTTGTGTCATTGGATGAACATTTAGGTCATTTTCGTCCTCCTTAGGACTTATTCTTGTCCAATTAGGGTTTTTAACGCAATCTTGTGCATCCAATAAGTTCATTTGTGTAATTGGATTAACATTTAGGTCATTTTCGTCCTCTTTAGACTTATTTTGGTCCAATTAGGGTGTTTAACCAATCTTGTGCATCCAATAGGTGTGTTTGTCTCATTGGATGAACATTTAGGTCATTTTCGTCCTCCTTAGGTAATTTTTCTCCAATTAGGATTTTTAACCAATCTTGTGCATCCAATAAGTTCATTTGTGTCATTGGATTAACATTTAGGTCATTTTCGTCCTCCTTAGGCTTTATTCAAGTCTAATTAGAGTTTTTAACCAATCTTGTGCATCCAATAAGTTCATTTGGGTCATTGGATTGACATTTAGGTCATTTTCGTCCTCCTTAGGCTTATTCTTTGTTCAATTAGGGTTTTTAAACAATCTTGTGCATCCAATAAGTTCATTTGTGTCATTGGATGAACATTTAGGTCATTTTCGTCCTCCCCTAAGCTTTTCTTGTCCAATTAGGGTTTTCAACCCAATATTGTACATCCAATAGGTGTGTTTGTGTCATTGGATGAACATTTAGCTCATTTCGTCCTCCCTAGCTTATTCTTGTCCAATTAGGTATGTGTTTTAACCAATATTGTGCATCCCAGTACGTTCATTTGTGTTATTGGATGAAACATTTAGGTCATTTTCGTCATCCCTAGGCTTATTGCTTGTCCAATTAGGGTTTAAACCAATCTTGTGCATCCAATAGGTGTGTTTGTGTCATTGGAACAACATTTAGGTCATTTCGGTCCTCCCTAGGCTTATTCTTGTCCAATTAGTTTTAACAATCTTGTGCATCCATAGGTCATTTGTGTCATTGGATGAAATTTAGCATTTTCGTTCTCCCTAGGCTTATTCTTGTCCAATTAGAGTTTTTTAACCAATCTTGTGCATCCAATAAGTTATTTGTTCATTGGCTGAACATTTAGGTCATTTTCATCCTCCATAGCTTATTCTTGTCGAATTAGGGTTTTTAACAATCTTGTGCATTCCAATCGTTCATTTGTGTCATTGGATGAACATTTAGGTCATTTTCGTCCTCCCTAGGCTTTTTCTTGTCCAATTAGGGTTTTTAACCAATATTGTGCATCCAATAGGTGTGTTTGTGTCATTGGATGAACATTTAGGTCATTTTCGTCCTCCCTAGGCTTATTCTGTCCAATTAGGGTTTTAAACCAATATTGTGGCATCCAATAGGTGTGTTTGTGTCATTGGATGAACATTTAGGTCATTTTCTTCCTCCCTAGGCTATTCTTGTCCAATTAGGGTTCTTAACCAATCTTGTGCATCCAATAGGTGTGTTTTGTGTCATGATGAACATTTAGGTCATTTTCGTCCTCCCTAGGCTATTGTTGTCCAATTAGGCTTTTTTAACCAATCTTGTGCATCCATTAAGGTTCATTTGTGTCATTGGGTTAACATTTAGGTCATTTTCGTTCTCTTAGGCTTAATTCAAGTCTAATTAGGGTTTTTAAACCAATCTTGTGCATCCAATAAGTGTCTTTGGGTCATTGGCTGACATTTTAGGTCATTTTCGTCCTCCTTAGGCTTTATTCTTTGTTCAATTAGGGTTTTTAAACCCAATCTTGTGCATCCAATAAGTTCATTTGTGTCATTGGGATGAACACTTAGGTCATTTTCGTCCTCCCTAAGCTTTTTCTTGTCCAATTAGGGTTTTTAAACCAATATTGTGCATCCAATAGGTGTGTTTGTGTCATTGGATGAACATTTAGGTCATTTTCTTCCTCCCTAGGCTTATTCTTGTCCAATTAGGGTTTTTAACCAATATTGTGCATCCATAAGGTGTGTTTGTGCATTGATGAACATTTAGGGCATTTTCGGTCCTCCCTAGGCTTATTTTTGTCCAATTAGGGTCTTAACCAATCTTGTGCATCCAATAGGTGTGTTTGTGTCATTGGATGAACATTTAGGTCATTTTCGTGCTCCCTAGCTTATTGTTTTCCAATTTAGGATTTTTAAACAATCTTGTGCATCCATTAAGGTCATTTTGTGTCATTGGATGAACATTTAGGTCATTTTCGTCCTCCCTTAGGCTTATTCTTGTCCAATTAGGGTTTTTAACCAATCTTGTGCATCCAATAAGTTCATTTGTGTCATTGGATGAACATTTTAGGTCATTTTCGTCCTCCTAGGCTTATTCTTGTCCAATTAGGGTTTTTTAACTAATCTTGTGCATCCAATAGTTCCATTTGGTGTCATTGGATGAAACATTTAGGTCATTTTCGTCCGCCCTAGGCTTATTCTTGTCCAATTAGGGTTTTTTGCGGGGCATCCAATAATTCTTGTGTATCCAATTAGGTGTGTTTTCGTCCTGTCATTGGATGAACAAGTTTAGATCATTTTTCGTCAATCCCTAGGCTTATTCTTGTCCAATTAGGGTTTTAAACAATCTTGTGCATCCAATAAGTTCATTTGTGTCATTGGATGAACATTTAGGTCATTTTCGTCCTCCCTAGGCTTATTCTTGTCCAATTAGTTTTTTAACCAATCTGTGCATCCAATAAGTTCATTTGTGTCATTGGATGAACATTTAGGTCATTTTCGTCCTCCCTAGGCTTATCTTGTCCAATTAGGGTTTTTAACCAATCTTGTGCATCCAATAGTGTGTTTGTGTCATTGGATGAACATTTAGGTCATTTTCGTCCTCCCTAGGCTTATTCTTTGTCCAATTAGGGTTTTTAACCAATAGGTGTGTTTGTCCATTGGATAGGTGTCATTATGTGTCATTGGATGAATCATTTAGGTCATGGATTTCGTCCTCCTTAGGCTTATTCTTGTCCTATTAGGGTTTTTAACCAATCTTGTGCATCCAATAAGTTCTTTGTGTCATTGGATGAACATTTAGGCATTTTCGTCCTCCCTAGGCTTATTCTTGTCCAATTAGGGTTTTTAACCAATCTTGTGCATCCAATAAGTTCATTTGTGTAATTGGATGCCGCATTTAGGTCATTTTCGTCCTCCTAGGCTTATTCTTGTCCAATTAGGTTTTTAACCAATCTTTGTGCATCCAATAAGTTCATTTGTGTCATTGGATGAACATTTAGGTCATTTTCGTCCTCCCTTTGGCCAGGCTTATTCTTGTGTCCAATTAGGTTTTTTAACCAATCTTGTGCATCTCCAATAAGTTCCAATTTGTGTATATGTGGATTGGATGAAACATTTAGGTCATTTTCGTCCTCCCCAGGCTTATTTTTGTCCAATTAGGGTTTTTAACCAATCTTGTGCATCCAATAAGTTCATTTGTGTCATTGGATGAACATTTAATTCATTTTCGTCCTCCCTAGGCTTATTCTTGTCCAATTAGGGTTTTTAACCAATCTTGTGCATCCAATAAGTTCATTTGTGTCATTGGATGAACATTTAGATCATTTTCCGTTCTCTCTTAAGCTTATTCTTGTGCCAATAATTCAGAGTTTTTAAACCAATCTTGTGCATCCAATAAGTCATTTGTGTGTCATTGGATGAACATTTAGGTCATTTTCGTCCTCCCTAGGCTTATTCTTGTCAATTAGGGGTTTTTAACCAATCTTGTGCATCCAATAATAGTGTTCATTTATTTGTGTCCTATTGGATGAACCATTTAGGTCATTTTCGTCACCCTATGCTTATTCTTGTCCAATTAGGGGTTTTAACCCATATTGTGCATCCATATAGGTGTGTTTTGTGTCATTGGATAACATTTAAGGTCATTTCGTCCTCCCTAGGCTTATTCTTGTCCAATTAGGGTTGTTTGTGTCATTGGACGAATATTTAGTGTGTGGTATCAGTGACCTCGCAATAAAGAAAATATATCAGTTTTCGTGTACCAAATTAATCAGTATCAAGCGCACAGCGGAAATTAAATTTTGAGGCATGCAAAGTTAGCAATATAGAAAATTAAAGAGAGAGAGTTAGAGAAGAAGACACAGAGATTTATCCTGGTTCGGTTGTGTCCACAACAACCTACGTCCAGTCTGAAAATCCAATCGGATTTCAGATTTCTTCTCCTTCAATAGAAAGAATCAATTACAAAGATTTTCCAGTTTTCCTCCCTGAAACCTATCAATCTCTAATTATTTCTTTCCTATTGAATACCCTCTTGATCCTTGAAGACACTCGCAGCCTATCACAAGAATCAAAGTGCACTCTTCCTTGTTGAATCCTCTCAACAAGAAGTAGTCACCCAGTTTCGAGCTGGCTTTTCTTCTTGCGTTCTATTTTCGTCAAAAGTTTGATACAGAAAGAATAAAGATGTAAAAACAAAAGGGTCTCAATCTTTATGAATGTTGCTCTTCACCAAAATCTGGATGTTCATGGATTGTTTCTTGAGCACATTATCATTCTCTTGGATTGTCAACAAATTGTATTGAGACTGTATCACAATATGAAGATGTTTAGTTTGTTGTTAGAACAGCTTAAGAGCGTTGTGAAGAAATTATGAAAGTTATGAAATGTTTATGTTCTCAGAAAGTTCTTATGATAAAGTTGAAAAACATCTTATATAAGTTCTGAAAGAACCACTTACCGAATCGGATTTCCCAATCGATTTTGGTAAAGTTATAAAATGAGCTAATCGATTTGCCAATCGATTATCGCGATCTTGGTTTTCTTTAATCTTGAAACTATACAAGCTAATCGATTTACCAATCGATTCTTTAAAACAACACTTTCCAGCAAACATATCCAGACTTGTATAAATCGATTGCCTAATCGATTTCTGGGAATCTGTTTTGATAAAACTATTCAATCGATTACTCAACGATTTGCCAAAACTTCAGATTCACTGTGTTTTCCAACAAGTTTATTTCAAATAGATTTGCCCAATCGATTGTTTTCAAAACAGTGGCTCAGGTTTTTGATGTCAATTCGATTTTGTCAACGATGTGATTCAAAAATAGTGATTCAGTTT
>PGWS01037155.1:0-26071 GCA_002896235.1 Cicer reticulatum | reverse complement strand
AATGATTTTTCATCGGAAAAAATGTGAAAGATAAATTAGAAATAATATATTAATAATTGATTTTTTTTACTTTGAAAAGGTATCGTATGATAGTTTCGCTTTAAGTCTCGTAACGTGTTGGGCTGACCTTAAAACATGATGGTCGTTGGAGTTTAGTCACATTATATGTTAGTGACGACATTCGTGTGGTCTCATTATTGATGTATGAAATAGACCAAATTGTAAAATAAAAAATCTAAAGATAAATAACATTTAAATGTGCGCCTAAAGAACTCTTCGTATAATTATTACTATATATTGTCCAAGTGGGAGATTGTTGGAATTTTTATATTATATTATAATATAATATATTCCAAAAATATTATGGTGAGCATATATTTTCAATTATAATTCTATTAGTTATTTGTTAATAAGTACTTCATAGAATTGTGATCATATAAAGATAAGACTAAATAGCTTTTAGATTAAATTATTAATTAATTGATATGGATCAAAGAGAATTATGAGTCGATGTTATATGGTCCTCAGTATAAAATAGCTTCTTCTTCCCATTGGAACAATATTCAAGGCATTAGGAGTACAATCGAGGAAGAACCATGAGCTCATCTGAAGAGTATTCAAGGGCATTAGGAGTACACTCGAGGAAGAACCATGAGGCGGACGAGTCCTGGTTGCTCATCTCTTCATCTTGTGTTTTTGGATTTCTGTTTAAGAACTTTTTACTATGAATCCAAGTATTCCAAAACCCTCATCTTGATAGGTCATACATGTTGTAGATCCCACTACGTCAAAATATTATTTTATAGCGTTTTTTAAGCCCTTTACAATGTTGTAGTATCTATTGCTGTTATAAGATACAACAACGCTATTTAAAATAAAAAGGTGCGGTAATCAGTATAAATATATAGCGCTCAGCGCTTTCTCCTAGCCTAGTTTTACAACGCTTGTCTTAAAAATGTTGTAATAGGTGCATATATAGCACGCTTCTTATACTAATTTACATCGTTTTTTCCAAAAAAATCTGTAATAGGTACATATATATCGCGCTTCTTCAGACTAGTTTTACAGTTCTTTTTACAAAAATGTGCCATAATAGGTATAAATATACAACGCTCAACACTTCTCTTAGACTAGTTTTAAACACTTTTCTTAAAAGAACCGTTGTAATAGGTGCATATTATAGCACGCTCTTATACTAAATTTTACAGCGCTTTTTATTCAAAAAAAAAAAAACGCCGTAATAGGTACATTTTAAAAAAACGCTGTAAATCTATTCTCAAAAGCAATGTAAAATGCAGGTTTGTATACAACAGATCTTTAATGACATTTAAAAAAAAAAAATGCTATCTTTAAATGAGATTTCAATTTTTTTCCAAAATAATATTCATTCAAGCACATATTGACACAATTGTAATTTTTAATTCAAATATTATATTATATATTATTTATCAACATCAGTACTATATATTTACACCAACCAAGTTCATGTCAGTAGCACAATATTAACAATATTGACAGTAGCAACATATTCACAATATTCAATTACATATTACAACAACATATCATGTCATAGCAATTCAGCATGTCAATTTCCAGCATGCCAATTGCCAGCAATTTCTTACTTTACCCTACTGTAACAAAAAAATAAAATAAACTAATTAGAATGATGACCAGTTCACACAAAATATACAATAATAGTTTACAATGTAAACTCACATATTAACAAATATTATATAACTTTCAGTTTGGAGTCACATACTGACACCAATCTTCCTTTATTCAATTAGACCACTTTCAGAAGTATTTTGAATGGGAGTTATCAAGTACTATGCGATATATATATTTAAACATAAATAAGTTAGAATCAAATATATATATATATAATATATATATATATATATAATATATATATATATATATAATATATTATATATATATGAAAATCAAAATATAATGAAAATTAACGTATCGTTTCTCCAATTATATTTCGATTCATATCAACAATCTCCTTCATGAATCGCAATATTGTGTATCCCGCAATGTATGTTGTTAGTTTACGAGGGCACTATATAAATAAAATATGTACGCCAATAAAATTTTATGCATTGATTGTTAATAAACTTTTAAAGGCATATATATTAAGTTCTATAACAAAATTTCAAACATTATTGGAATCCATGTGATGTGTTTGACTAATGTTTCGACACTATAGCACCCCTTTGAACGCAATAAACTTGTAAAACACTATCAAATAAAATGTGATTATTTATTTTCATTATCAAACACATTATTTATAAATGTAAGAAATAAATGAATGTTACTTACGTATCGAAAGATATTCTTTATATCCGAGTGATTGTTATAATGATCGTGCAGTGAATCTAAATTGTATATAAATTCAGAGGTGAAATCGATGGCAAACAACACCCAATGTTGCCTACAGCAACAAAAATTTAGTTGACAAATTTGTTTACACAACTAATAAAGTATCATAAATTAAAAAATATATAGATAGAGAATATCTAATTACCCTGAATTATATGGCGCAAGAAACAAATTATCGTTCTCTTTATTTTCCAAAAGTATATCAATGATATATTTTTTACATTAACTGGATCAAGTTTAAACATGGATAGCTTATGGGGAGATAAGAATGAAAATCTATCAGTCATTAGCGCATACACACCAATTTTTCATACAATACCTTCAATGAAAATATAAAATCTAGATTAATTATGAATAAATGTGGTAGTGATGCAATTAAAAGTCATTTTTATCTTAAACAAAGTACTTTACATTACCTAATGTATATGCTGATGACAGTAGCACTCAACTTATTATGATTGAGAAGTTCATATATATGCTCTTTTTAAGTAATTCTTCATACTTTACTCCGAAAATACCTTTCTCCATGTGTATGATACGTGCATCATTGCTCTCCATATTCATTTTTTTATGTTATCTCAAGACACAAACCAAATCAATAAAGGCACGGATGACTTATTTTAGGAGCAGCAACTGATTTTCCACGATCCAGTTTTTGAATTTGGCAAATTTATTTTTACACGAACCTACATTTGCGGTGGGCGAATTTCTAGCAGATTTAGGAGAAACATATTTAGGATTAGGAGAAGCAGATTGATTTTTGGCATATTTATTTTAGGAGAAGTGGCTAAATAAATTAGTGACAGAATAAATATTTACCAGGAACCTGCATTTGAGGTGCGGCGGTTTTAGTTTTTTGAATCAACTTTCTTAACATTTTTGGTTGGTTTTTGCTTGAATATGAAAAAATGATGTTGATCACTTTGTTAGTTATTATAGTAAGCTAATCATTTCATATACAATTGATGTATATGTCAACCTTTTTCTGGTGAAGTGACTGACTCGTTGTGAGGAATCTTCTTATCATTCCCTTTAGACTTTGTA
Organism: Cicer reticulatum; assembly: GCA_002896235.1. Classification (NCBI taxonomy): domain Eukaryota; kingdom Viridiplantae; phylum Streptophyta; class Magnoliopsida; order Fabales; family Fabaceae; genus Cicer; species Cicer reticulatum. The sequence goes on along the minus strand of PGWS01037155.1, from coordinate 22,642 downwards.
AGAATCTAAATAAATGTGAAATTAAAGTTAACAGTGAAAAAATCAGCAATTAAACATAATCAATCATAATCATACAAGTAAACATACATAACAATTAAACATATCGTATCTATGCCAACAAGTTTTTTGGGCCATGCCACGTAACTACCTATTGTTTCTCCCAAAAACTTCATATCTTCATCGTTGTCAGGTATAGGCAATGGTGCAAATGGTTTTAAAGCAATCACATGAGAAACTTTAACATGGCCGACAAGGATTAGATTATGGTGTAATACTTCTCCCAAGGTATTCTACAACGTTCCTTTTCCAACCATGCGATGAGTAGGGGAGGACAAATATAGCACACAAGATGAGACACCCTAAATCAATGGTTAATACATAAGTTAGTGAAACAATTAGGTTGAATAAATTTCTTAATTCATTAAGTAATTAATTACCTCTGGAAGACTTTTACGACCAATGTTGCAAACTACCATTTTCACTCTCTAATTGTATTTCACGTTGACACTCCAGAAGATGCTTTTCCTGATCCTTTTCACCAAATATGCAACTTGCTATGTTAGGATTTTCAACTTATCTAGTACTTGCTCATTAGATGGATTTGTGCGCTTCTCATGTGAAAAATAGCTTTTTGGAGTTACGCCAAATCCTTTACCCCTCACACGGCTAGAATATTCAGAAACATTAAATACCTTACCAAGTATGTCCCTACAACTAACTTGTTAATTATGTTCTTGATTTTCAAAACATTGTTCTAGATTATCCTAAAATACATGTAGTATTAAAAAGATAAGTTCAATATTAAAAAATATTATTATCTGTGAGTGAAAATCATATATTGTTGGAGTATGTGTTTTATGATGATAAATTTTGAATGTAATATATGACTATGAAAAATATGCATTGAAGATTACTTGTTGACTTATGATGTTACCACCTTGATGAATATCACAAAATACATATTGCGTTTTATTGAATAGTGATGAATTCTAGATGTGTCAATGATGGTTCTCTTAATGGAGTGAGTAACCTAGGCCAACGATGAGAGAAAATAGATGTTGATAATTTTTGAAGTGTAGATTGTTTGGTCATCATATAGGTAGGGCCTGACAAGCCTAGTGATTTTGAGGAAGTACAACTGAATGAGCCTGATCGTGGCGGTCTGTTGTTGAGCCTTAGGGCAAGATTGTTAGACCTTGGAGGTATTCGGGTGGGGAACTCCTAGGTGGTTTGGAGGTAGCACTCCAAATGTCGGGAGCTACCACATGTTTACCTCGATTGTCGTGTATATGTGTCTCGGGTTGAGTTGAGGGGATCTATGAGGACATAACCAAATTGAATTGTTCGTCCACTTGCGTGGTGACAGAGTATCAAGCCTCCTAACCAATTACTTCAGAGTTAGAATGGTACCAAAGAAAGAGGAGGAGTATAGAGTATAAGAGCATGCATAACATTACTTGATTTGTGTGTTTACTTACTTGATGTTGTGGATTGTATCAATGTTTTACCTTGATTATACCTGTTGATTGTGATTTGATATGATACGGTGTTTAATATATTTTACGAGTTCTTCTCAATTATTTTATACTATTACATGTTTCGAAGCTCACCCTCGTTGCTTGTGTTTGGCGCTTGCGAGAGCGCAATCATTTCAGGTTATCGGTTGATGATCCACTCTCTGATAGGTGATACTGGGTGAGAGTAATTTGTCGTATTTTGTTGAGCTATGAATTAATTAGATTTTTGTAAATTCGATCGATCTATTGTATTATTTTTATCTTTTATTTGGATGTAGAGATTAATTGTCTCTAGTTTGGAATGTGTTTTTATGTCATAAATTTTATTTAATAAACCTCAACTATATTCGATATTAAAGGATTTTTAATTGAAAATTTTTATTCAAGCATTTTATGTAAGTGTGAATGTGACGTCCTGAACCTAAAGAAAATTTTTATACTCTATTTTGGGAACGCTGCGAATCTCTTTCAAAAACTAGTGCATTTTACTTTTTATTTCAATTTGGGTTTAGGGTGTCACAGGACGCACCATAGAGGAGGGTTCAGCGAAAAGAGGGCGCACAATAGAGGAGGGTTCGCACAAATAGAGAAGAGGAGGGTTCACACAGTAGAGAAGATGAGGGTTTGTAGGGTTAGGGAGATAACGTATTAAATATGTTTTTTATTTATTTTTCAATAATATATATAGCTAGAATTTGCTGTATACACGTTAAAAATAAAATTTATGTGAAACGGTTGTCCAGTTATATATATATATATTTAAAATAAAAACATATATTAAAAGGAATGGTTTTTATCAAATACCCACCATTTTATAGTGCTTATATACAAAGCGCTCTAAAAGACTTTGTAATTATGTGAAAGCGCTATATTTTACGACGCTTATATACAAAACTCTCTAAAGCGCTGTAAACATAATGTGGGAGCGCTATATTTTACAGCGCTTGTATACAAAGTGCTCTAAAAGCGCTGTAAACATTATGTGAGAGACGCGATATTTTTACAACGCTTATATCCAAAAACGTCTAAAGCGTTGTAAACATTATGTAAAGCGCTATGTGACCCTACAACAACGCTTTCAGCAAAAGTGATGTAAACATTATGACCTTATATGAACCTGCAACAAAGTTTTTGCAAAAGCACTTGGCAGAGAAGCGCTGTTGTATTCTCCGTTTCTTTTAAAAAGCGTTGTAAAAGGTGCGCTGTAAAATGCTATTTTTGGCGCAATATCCTAATCCATGTATTCTGATATGTTTATTGTTTTCTGTATTAGAATATCATTGTAGAGCATATTTTGTGTAATTAACTGATTAGATTAATTCCTACATTGAAAAACTCTATCTTTGACACATCTTGGAACGGTTTAGCGTAGTTGATAGTCGGAATGACGATAGTTTGTTGTTGTGAGTTGATGTTAGCACCATTATGTGGTGGAGCCAAAGTCGTGGAATAATCAATTTTGTCTTCAACAACCATTAAATCCTTAAGATTGTTGTAATTTGATGTCAAGAACCACAAATTATATGACGAACGAACCAAGGAACATAACAGCAACAAACATGCAAAAATAATAAACCCAGTGTCTCAAACGACTGCTCTTAAAGATTTATCCATAGGAAATGTAGAGGTACAAAATAGCTCGAATTTAATAAACATAGGAAATGTAGCCCAGAAACTCGATTTTTTAATGGAAGAAATTTCAGTCTGATTTGGTTTTGTGAAGCTTCGTTTTTTCTAATTTTTCTTGGAGTGAATTTTTTTTACTTCTGCAGAATTGGCATATATACTTTAAAAAAAAAAAAAAAATGAACGTTGCTAAGAAAAATTAAAACTTTATAAAATTGGTTTTTATGAGAGATATAAAGAAGGAAAAATTATTATTAATATTTAGTGACACTAACAACCATTTTACAACTATTCTAAAAAAGATTTGACCTTATCTTAATCTTTACATTATAATATCAAACTCTTACCACTAAGCTGACGTATTGGATATGTCCCAAATTACATGTGTACATATGAGAACTTATTGCCATTCTCGTTTTCATTCCATTACAATTAGAAGTGATAAGTTCTGCATCCTGTTTATTGGCAATTGAGTAGTACAAAGTTGGGAACATTATATATAGCAATCCTTTTAATCTTCTATTAATCATATAATCAAAGTAATAACAATTGCGTTATTAACAATGACATATTAGGTTTAGCAGAAGGAGTTAGACTCCTACAACTCGTAAATCTGAATTCAAATTCTTGGTGGAAAATGAATTCACATCTAATTTCATAAAGAACAATAATCATCTTCCTAAACAAAATATTTGATCAACAAAATATCACTTTTCCAACTTTTCAAATCGGTAGATAACAAAAGAAGCAACACCTTAGTTGATATTGATCAAGTTCTAAGCCTTTGCATCACTTTTCCAGTCTTTGCATCCCTTAGTTGATATTGATCATGAACTAAGCCTTTGCCTATGTCCTCTCTTTTCCTTCGTGAGTCCTTCATGAGACTTGCGCTTTCTTTGGCAACAATCTCTTCCAAAAGTTCTCCAGAAGTAACACATGCATCATCAGATGACTGCTTGTTCATCATTTGCTTAAGTATCTCCTGGAAAGCACTCTGGCATAGTAAACCTTACAAAGATTGTTTGCACATAATCCAGGGAAAATAATCAAAGTTATAATGTTGCTATAAAGTTCAAAATTGTAAAATATTCCCAAAAAAAATTCTAGAAAGTGGTTGATGGTAGCCACTAAACAGAGAATAGAAGTGGCACCATATTTAGGGCCTCGTAAAACTATTGTTGTTGTAAAGTAAATTAAGCAATGAATTACAAGTTAAGGAACAAAGTGAGAGCATCAAACCTTCATTTTTATCTTGAGGAAAGGAATCTCTTGATCTGGTATAATTTGTTTGATGCTAACCAAGAAGCCAGATATAACTCCATGAAATCCAGAAAGTGGTGTATAACTAGAGCATTGCAAAAATATATAAAGATAAATTAACAATACTGTGCAAATGGCATGCATAGCATCTAATATGACTTTAAAAGACAACATATTATATAACTTACTCCAAGGCTTGTTTCAAATTTTCAATATTTAAATTTAGCTTCATAAATACTTGACCAACAATGTTTTCTAGTGTTGAAGCAAATAGAGACCAAGTAATCAAACTTCAAATGGTCCTGTATTAAGCTTCAAATAGAAAAATGGAGTTTGAAAGTGCAGTGCCAGATATGGGAAAAAGGGTAATCTATTAAACGGGAAGAAGATAAGATAGGTAACAGCACAAGCAACAGAAAATATAATCTCATATGGTAATAATGGGTTTCAAACACTTACAGATAAATCTCCTGTCTTGTAATGTAGTATAAAGTAATAGTGGTGATGAAAATGCACAAAGAAGTTAACTATAAAGATGAACTTTAGAAATTCCTTTGGACCCCATACTGGTTCAAGTAGCTTGCCAATGAATAGAAGACAAATTATGCTGATAACTACCTATAAAAACACATATTATCGTTAGTTGAGTAGTTTTCCTTGAAGCAACAGATGCATTTCAGGAAACACAATGAATGAAATATTGCAACATAGTTGAATAGAACAACAAATCATACCCCATGTACAGTTTGTTCAACGTAACCAGCTGTAATGAGTTCCAGGCAAATGGTATTGTCCTGCAAAAAGAAACCAACAGTAGAATAACTTCCAAAGACCCTGAACTTGTATTTGGTAGGAGTGTCTTCTTAAGCGTGAAAGCATCATACGTTAAGAATAATGTTATGTAAACAAATGAACCAAACTTTTTTTTTGGATCACCTCAAATTGTATTAAGCAATGTTTTAAAAACCGAACTGGACATCAAACTAGCGAGACTTTCAAGTTACGGTTCAAATCAACTTCAACAACTTTAAACCACTCAAACCAGAACAAAATTATGAAATCACTCAAATAACCGAATTACAGATAGTGCAGGTTCGGTTTTAAAAATATTGGTATTAACCAAGGAAGACAATAATAACACCAACAGAAGGTTGTGCTTAATCTAATGCTAATGCTAACAGTTATACTTATACCTAAGCTAATCATGCCATCTATCACCTAAATATGGCTACCTTCTATTCTCGATCATGCAATTTATGGAAGAAATGTTGCCTCAAAAGATAAGTTGCTTTATCTGTTTCTTGCCAAAACTGCAAAATCACAGACACAGCCACATTAGCAATTTAAAGTAGATGGAAATAACAATAAAATAAAAATAGGGAGCAGATCATCATAGAGCCTTTGCAGTAACCAAATATAGTAATCGTATATTCCCTCAAACTACATAGAACATCATAACTTTCGAATTTTAAGCCATTAAAATCAAATTAGCTTAAATTTCAGTTAGAAAAAACAACCACAATGTCGACTTAAAAATCAAAAACAGGTAAAAAAAATAGCAGAATATCAACAAGTATTTTCAGTGACCAAACACAGTATTCAAAATTCCCTTAAACTACGAAACAACATCTAAGAAAAATTTAACCTATTAAAATCAAATTGACTCAGCAGTAAGTTTTGTAACACCAGTACTTCTAATCGAAGACACGTCCAAATTTTTGTGTCTAACACAAACGCGGACACTAACACTTTAATTACATTCAATTAATTCAATTTCTCAAATTGTCCGTATCTAACACGAACACGGACACTGAAAATTACATTCAATTAATTCATTTTCTCAAACTATTATCGTAGTTAACGTGTCAGCCGCCAGTGTGCAGTGTATGTGGTTCATAGGCAATAAGCGTGGAAATGGAAATACAGAGCAACCACAATTTCAACTAAAAAATCAATACAAGTACGAAAGAATAAAATATGAACAAGAATTTTCAGTAACCAAACATAGTGATTAAAACCCCCTTAAACTACAAAACAAAGTCTCAATCAAATTCCAAACCGTTAAACATAGTGATAAGAATGTTTTATCAAAATAAAAGGCCAGTGTGTATATTCAACAACCTTAATCATAAAATAATCATCCATAGAATAAACTCGTGGAGCACCACCATACCTCTAGATAATGCAATATCTTTACCAACTGCCAAGTAACTCTTAACTACCTGAAGAGGACACAAAATATTAGCAAAAATGATAAAAACACAATAGAATTGAGCATATCTCTGGCTAATGCTAACTAAACAGTCCAATTTAATGACAAATCATGATTTCTACCTTGAGAACCATCAGCTTTCTTAGCTAATGACTCATAATCATGAACACGTCTAGTTATGTATATCTTACAACGACGATTTGTGGCGGCTGAACGGGACGACTCTTAGAGTCATTACTTCGGTTGACGTCAAGAGAGCGCTTTGGTTTTTCTGAGAGAAATTATAAGAAATTAAGAATCCCTAAAAAATGAACATACATAATTGGTGAAAGATGCAATTGAAGAAACTAAAATTAAAAACCTATAAAATGTTGAACAACCTGAAATACAAATGGGATAGATTTTACGATCGTGATTGAAGTAATGAAAAATTTTCTGAAATGAACGACAAATACCCCAAAAGGAAGTCACACATCATCGTAGAATAAATCTCTCCGAGAAGGTGAAGAAACAATGATGCGATCGAAAATCAATAAAAGTAAGCAAAACAATATGATGTAACTATAATATTAGATCTGAAACCAAAGAAAATGTAAAAAAGAGATTCAAATCTGTAAATTGAAAATGCAAAATTTCAGAAAACAAAACACAGAAACATTGAACTAGAAATCCAGATTTGCAATTTGGATAAGAGAAAACAAAACACATAACCATAAATCTAGAAAATGACGAAGAAATCGGAACTAGAATCAATAAAAGTTCAATAAATTAAAACCAGACCCAGAATCGAAAATGATAAGAAATCGGGAAAAGTTTCCCGAGATCGAAGTAGGCAAATTTGAGAAGAATAGGGAAAAAAGCTTCTCATATCGAAATAGGAAAGAAATAATATACTTAGGGTGAATTGTTCTTGTTTGGGTGGACTTGAATATTATTTTGGACGTGAATATTTGAGTTTTTATTTTTAAGTTATCATGAATTGATATTAAATAAGATATGTGACACTTTGTTTGTAGCTAAAAGTACTTATAATGACAAAAGAGATGAGATATTACTAAAACTTAAGTGTCACAATAGATATTTTTTTGTAAGTGGCTGTCTATGAACCTCATGAACCTCCTTAGAAATAGGGTAGTTTGTATGAGAAGCTAATTTAACAGTAATAATTTGGAACTTCTTTGCTAATATTTCTTTTAAATGTCATGAATTATAGCAGACAAATAATTATACAACTAAATCATTTTGTGAAAAATAGATAAAATGGCAAAACTGCGAAATTTATGATCTTCTCCATATTTCTAATCAAGTACTAAAAAACCTAATTGTCATCATAAGACATTCAGATATACTTACATGAAGTCTGTCCCATTTCTAAAGTTCTCATAATTAGCATGCTTCTAATTCTAAACTAATAAACCTATAAACAATGAAAGGCATGAATGTCCATGAAATTTATTGCATTAAAAAACACAAGAGAGAAAGGATCTCAACAATTAAAACACTTTTATTTTTATATAAATAGATACAATGCAGGATTGAAATGAGACTTTGAAGTTCTAAACTATGAAAAACTTGTGATGAATATAGACTAGACTACACAAAAGTATACCTTATTAAAAATATTTGAGTGGGTTCTTAATAAGAGTCGGGTTCTTAATAAAAGAAAGAATAAATTTAAATAATATAAAAAAGGTAAATAAATTTGAGTTTCCATAAATTTTATTTTGGTACCTGTAAAAAAAATTTAACATTTAAGTCTCTAAAAAATTATTTTATTCACTTTAATTAGTTCTTTTTTGTTAAAAAAATTAATATTTTTAGTCCCTATAAAATAAAAATAGTAACTAAAAGTGAACAAATTTTTTTAAAAACTATCTTGAAAGATCATAATTGTTATAGAGATTAAAAACATATTTAACTCAAAAAAAATTACTTTAATTTTGTTATATTATAAATTAAAAAATTGAATCTCTCACCAATTAAAATCTTATACTATTGGGTCAGATGTACAACGCAATACTCGAATCAGATAGAGAGCTATGTAGCAGCCAAAATCACAAGTATGTTCCTTTGTCCATACTAACATGTGTTGTCCATGATGTTATCAATACAAGAAATTTGATTAAATTGTGGTGCAAGGAAAATTAGAAAACACCAAATTTCCTTTTAATGTTAAAGTAAAAAATAGGCTAAATACCACCCTTGGTCCCTTGACTTAATTTCAGTTAACGTTTTAGTATTTTATCTTTTTTTTTTCTCCCAATTTGGTTATTTATTTAAATTTTAAGTCACAATTTGATTCTTTATGTTTTAAAATGTCAACAATGTTATCTTTATTTTTTACAAAAAATTCAAAAAAATCATCAAAAATTTCAAACAAAACCCATAAAATTAATTATCATCCTCAATATAATGCATTTTTATCAAATTCACAAATTAAATCTTTAAATAAATTCATATTTTCATCTCTAACAACATCAAATAAAGAATGACAAATATGAGTTTATTTGAATATTTGAGTTACGAATTTGATGAAATTTATTTTATATTAAAGAATACAAAGAATTTTATGGATTTTGTTCGAAAATTTTGATGAATTTTTGAATTTTTGTAAAAAAAAGGATAACATTGTTGACATTTTAAAACATAAAATATCAAATTGTCAATTAAAATTTAAATAAAAGACCAAATCGGAATAAAAGAAAAAAGATAAAGGACTAAAACGTTAATTGAAATTAAGTTAAAGGACCACGAGTGACATTTAGCCGAAAAAATAATAGAGAAACAAGATACCGGTCAACAATAAAAGGTAGAGTTCTCATATAAGAAAGACATGAGCAATGAGTGTTGTACACTTGCCTGTAGTAATATCTCATTTCTCTATCTGAATAAGATCAATCATTATAGAAGGAATGTGACGAACTGTATACCAAAGCTCTCCTTCCTTTTTTTGGTACGATTGATAAAGTAAATGGACAATTATGAATGTACAAAGTAGTAAGGGAATTGGGCATACCCTTCTCTGACAAAAGCTCAAGACTAGGGCAACATCCAATATCTAGAGACTTGAGAGATTTGAGGTGGAGAAGACCATTTCCATTCATTATTCTTAGCTTTGAACATTTATACAAACAAATTGTTTCAAGAGTTGGTGGCAGTAGACTCTCCTCTGGGAAGGACTCTGTGTTTTCAAGGCACCCCAAATTGGAAGGCAAACCTCCTTTTGGAAACGGTTCCAATTGTAGACAAATCAAACAACTTGAGAGAACTAAGACTAGTGAACAAGTTTAGTGCAAATGGCAAAGTGGACAAGCCCCAACCTCTTATATAAAGTGTGTGAAGAGAATTATAGCAACACAAATATAAAGAGGGGCATTCTACAAATCCACTAAAATCCAAGTCCAACTCTTCAAGAATGACATTGTTGAATAAATTTTGATGATGGAAGAATTTTGTTAACCGATTTCCACGAAGGACGAACCTTTTCAAGCTGGATGGGAATTCATTTATCAAAATGCTATCACATTGGTGTAACTCTAACACTCTAATATTAGCAGACGTGGGAATTGCTGCCTCCAATTTTCGCAATTACTAATCACCAATTTTTGCTAAGAAGGAAGATGTTGGGGCAGAGAACTTTTCAATTTGAGACAATAACTTATACACAACTCTTTAAGCAAAGGAAACCCTTTAAGACATAACCATTCCTCCCAACCATTCATTGAATCAAATAGCAAAATTTCAAGGGACCTAAATGGAACATTTGATGAATTATTACCGTAAAATTCTTCTCCGACTATCACTATTCCATCACAGCCTGACATAGTAAGCTCCTTGAGAGAGGGGAGCTGCCCAAGTGGTGGCAACTGAGAACATTTTCCACAGTTCTTCAGTTGAAGAGATACTAAATTGGGTAAATGAAAAGCCCTTAGCCAATTTGGAAAGCTACTACCATGGTAGTCTTTCATAATGAGACTATTCAAGTTGCTATGTGGTTGAAGAATCTCATAAATTTTCATTTCTTCTCTACTATTAAGGTAACTGGATTGCAAAATTAATTTTTCAAGATGTTTCTTATCTTTCAAATTTGCTTTTGCAGCATCTGCAAGATTAATGACATTTTTCTAACCCTGAAATACAAAGTTTCCCTTGAAGATGGTTGAGTTTCGCCAACTCCTTAATATCAGACCCACTCTCATTTCCCACAACAAAATGTGTCAGCCTTTGAAGATGGTGTAGTCTCCCTATCTGCTTTGGCATCTTCTTTAATTCAGTGCCTTCTAAATCAAGATGACTTAAATTGGTAAGTTTGTGAAAATCTAAAGGGAGCTCATTCAATGGACAACCCCGCAATATCATTGTCTGCAAATTAAACAACATACAAATGGACTCAGGCAAACATTTAATCCCTGTGCGAGTCAAGTCTAGATAGCGCAAAAGCTTTAAATTACTTATCTCATTTGCTAGCTCTGAGAGATCACAACAATTGAATGATAGCATGCGCAAATACTTAAGTCTTGAATACAACTCATGTTGAACAAAGTTGAATTTATAAATTGGCCTTAAATCCTTTTGAACGAAAGAGAATAACTTCTTCATAACGTGCATGTTTTGTGGGTGTACCATCAGACTACGTAAACCCTCAATCTTATAGACATGATCCAATATATTTCTATCATCTTTTGATTCAAGAGAGCAATAAATGTGACGTGTCATTTTAGGGATAGGTTTCACTATATCACCCTCTATTAGTAAAGAAAATTCTCCTGACACTGATTTTGCTAAATCATTCACAAGATCATGCATTAGGACACCACTATACAATGGATTTACTGATTGTTGGAAAAATGAAATAGACTCCAAATCATTGAATAACTCACTACCCAACTCCTCTTCACTTTTGTCTCTCGTGCAACACTTCAATAAACCTTCTGCCATCCAAAGCTTGATCAATTCATCCTTGTCAAAAACATATCCCTTGGGAAATATGGAACAATAGGCAAAACAACGCTTTAGATTAGAAGGAAGATTATGGTAACTCAATCTTAATATTAGGTTAATTTTATCATTACCTTCTGATAAACGCCACATATCAGTTTCCAATATCTTTAACCATTCACGTTGAGTAAATTTTTTCTGCAAGAGATTCCCTAATGTTTTCACTACTAAGGGCAACCCTCCACATTTCTCTACGATTTTCTTGCCAATCGATTCAAGATTTGGGTATTCACAAACATTTGTGCCACGAAAAGCATGTCTTACAAATAAACTCCAACAATCACTTTCTCCTAATTTCTCTAAATGAAGTAGTTGAGTGGATTTCATGATAGATGTTATCTCCTTGTCATGTGTTGTCACAATAATCTTACTTCCAAAAGATCCACGGTTAAAGGGAAGTAGTAACTGCTCTCAACTTTCCTCATTTCTATTCCAAATGTCATCCAATACAAGCAGATATTTTTTGCATGATAGTCTATGTTGCAGTCGTTGTTGGAGTAGATTTAAAATAGATTCATCATCATCTGAAGAATTAAATGACTTTAGAATTGCTTTGGGGAGTCCAACAACATCAAAATATTCCGAAACATAGACCCAAGCTTTAATTTCAAAATGCTTCTCAATCTTGTTGTCATTGTACACAAGTTTAGCAAATGTGGTCTTACCCATCCCACCCAAACCCACTATACTGATCACAGGTGTCTCTGGTTGCCACTTCCATTATTTGAAAGTAAAGTTTTGATCATTTTATCTTTATCATCATCTCTACCATATATGCCAGATTCATCCACCAAATATGAAGTTGGCATTCTTTCTTTCAAACTAACTCCAACTTCATTACAAGCACAAGTTCCATTTTTCAATTCCAGCCTATCCTTCTGCTCTACAAGAGATTCTAGATTCTTTAGCAATTCTTTGATCCTAGATTCAAATGGATTAATAAAAGCTGAAATGTAGCTAAAAACGTTGTTACTTGTAGTAGGTTGAGACTCAACTATCAACTTCTTCAATGATGCTTTAGTAGAAATCTCATCTAATAATTGGTCAGCCTCATACATAGCATGTTTAACATCACTAAGCCACTTCTTCACGTTTGTATTTTCATATTGCTTCTTCTCTGCATCATTCAACACTTGGTTGATAGAATTAAGTGTAGAGTCAAGTTTTTCCACCAATATATCAAGTTTGACTCTATGAAAGTAGTCAATGAAATTACGTGAATCCAACCTCTGAAGAACCACATCAAATAAAGAGGAAAGAAACCCTTCAACAAACATATATGTCGTGTATTTTCTGTATCACAAAGATACAAGAGGCTCTCTAGTCCCAATCTACAACATAAATAGATATGCGTTAATGCAACACAATGGTAGAATTTGTAAAATTTGTATTCTACACAAAGACATTAGAAGTGAAACTATGTTAAGTTCGACACCTAATTGTCAACTAATCCGATAGAGATGACAATGAGTAGGGTTTGGATATGATACTATAGTACCCGCCTCTATGTTCGCAGTTTTAAAAAATACATATGTATTCTCGTGAGTATCTACTTTAACACTCGTACCCTTACCTTTGGGTATTTTAATGTCTATATCCATACCCATCATCCGCACTACCTCTGTTTCAAGGTCCAGTTCTGAGGTTGAATATCACGCGCTGGCCAGTCTAACCTGTGAAATACAATGGCTGCACTACCTCTTCAAAGATCTTCACATTACTTTCAGCAAACCAATGTTTGTTTACTGTGACAACCAGTCAGCAATTTACTTGGCTCACAACCTAATATTTCATGAACAAACCAAACATATAGAAATTGATTGTCATATCGTTCGTGAGAAAATTGGTCTTGGCATCATAAAGTTATTCCCTATATCTTCTGCTGCTCAAATAGAAGACTTGTAACAAAGCCTCTAATGAAACCAACTTTCATGCAACTGTTGTCCACGCTTGGTCTATTTGATGTGCATCATCCAGCTTGAGGGGGAGTATTAAATATAAGTTAGCCTTAGTTTATCTCCACTAATAACATAATTCAGTTTAGGTTTTTTGTAAGGTCTGTTAGTTTGGTTCTATTGGTATATATGTAAGACTTGGGTCATTTTCCCAATTTTCAGGTTTTTCAATTCACATAATTCTTCTTCTCTTAATTCAATACATAGTACACATTATATTAATTAGATAGAGACTATAATTAAAAATAATAATAATTAATATTTGATCTCTAGAGAGTATACTTACTTTGGACAATATTTTTACAAATATAAGATTGCCACGGGATAGAGCGTGTAACATCTAGAGAGATTGAGTAAAAAAATATGTAGAGAGATATCAATTTTTTTTTTTTTTTTTTTGAATTTGAGAGATTAACTTTTGTTAAGAAAGAAAGAGATTCATTACCTTAAAGTGTGCTGAGTGTTGACAAACAAACTATGATTTGCCAAGGAAAGATAGATTGATCAGAGAGTATAAAACATTGAAGAAAGATTTAGAGGCAATATAAAAACAAATCAATATATGAAGTCTCCAATGTAAAGAGTAAGTAAGCATATACCAAAGATGAAGTCTCATATTGAAAGAGAAAGAAACACATAAAATGAATGATGCAATGTTTTTCTATCAACTGAGTATACACGTCTTTCTACGCACCGCGTAAAAGGATGTCTCTTTTCTACCCACTTGCAAAGAAATATATATGTAAGAATTGTATACCATCCTCTCATTTTCAATATGATAAAATTAAAACTAAAAATAAATATTTATTGTAAAGTTTCTTTCATTTTGAAAAAATAAAATAATTAAGTGATGCCTCGTGGTAGATATTATAGAAATCATACGTTTAATTTCACAAGTTCATTAATTGTCGACTTCAGTTCATATATTAGAGAGACAAAAAAATTTCATAATTAAAAAGACTTCACAAAAATAAAGTCCCAAAAACTAAAAAGCCCATAAAATTTTGTGTTTTAGTGGGACCTATGGACCCGCTTTTTTCAAATTATTTTAAAAAAGATTTCGGCAAAATATTTTGATTTTTTTTCCGAGAAATAAATTTTTTTACTCAAAATTTTCCAATAAAAAATAAAATTATAAAAAATTATTTATTTAAAAAAAATAATTTATAAATTTTTTTGAAGAAAAAAATATTTTAAATTTTTTTCAGAGAAAAAACTAATTTCAAAAATTTATCAAAAAAAAAAAGAATCTCAATTAACCAAACATTGAACTTATGAGCCCTTCATTTAAACCTACAAAAAAAAATGATAAACTGAGACTCTAAAAATTTATTTCAATAGAAAGCCTAATATTATAAGCGATATTTTTATAGATTGAACTTTTTGGGCTGACAACTCTACTAAACAATTAAACCAATAGAAAAACCACAAACCGATTGAATAAATTGAAAATTGAACAAAACTAATTTTGTTAAATGATTTTGGATTGTTTGTGTGAAAAACTCGTTCGGATTAAACCAGTTAAATATAATATCATATAAAATTTTGGAGAGATGTATATCAAAATTTATCTTTTAATAAAATAAATTACTTATTTATTGCATTGCTATTAGTACTTCTATTCAGTCTATTTTAAAATAAAATTTATAAAAACATATTCACTCTAATTAATATTCTATTCGGTCTTATATATAAAAAGAAAAATATCAAGAATAAAGAGAATCACTTAGATCGATCCATAAATAACTACATTTGTGTCATCGGATTAATATTTAGGTCATTTTCGTCCTCCTTAGGCTTATTCTGGTCCAATTAGAGTTTTTAACAAATCTTCTGCATCCAATAAGTTCATTTGTGTCATTGGATTAACAGTTATGCCATTTTCGTCCTCCCTAGGCTTATTCTAGTCCAATTAAGGTTTATAACCATTCTTGTGCATCCAATAAGTTCGTTTGTGTCATTGGATTGATATTTAGGTCATTTTCTTCCACCTGAGGCTTATTCTAGTCCAATTAGGGTTTTTAAACAATCTTGTGCAACCAATAGGTGTGTTTGTGTCATTGGATTAACATTTAGTTCATTATCGTCCTCCCTAGGCTTATTCTAGTCCAATTAGGTATTTTGTCTAATCTTGTGCACCCAATGGGTGTGTTTGAGTCATTGGATCAATATGTAGGTCATTTTTGTCCTCCTTAGGCTTAGTTTAGTTCAATTAGGGTTTTTAACCAATCTTGTGCAACGAATAGGTGTGTTTGTGTCATTGGATTAAGATTTAGGTCATTTTCGTCCTCCATAGGCTTATTCTAGTCCAATTAGGATTTTTACCCAATCCTTTGTATCCAATAAGTTCATTTATATCATTGGAGTATGATTTACGTCATTTTCGTCCTCCATAGGCTTATTCTAGTCCAATTAGGATTTTTATCCTATCTTGTGCATCCGATAAGTTCATTTGTGTCATTGGCTTAACATTTAGGTGATTTTTGTCCTCCCTAGGCTTATTCTAGTCCAATTAGGATTTTTTTCCTTCTAATCTAGTGAATCTAATAGGTTTGTTTGTGTCATTGGATTAATATTAAGGTCATTTTCTTCCTCCCTAGGCTTATTCTAGTCCAATTAGGGTTTTAACCAATCTTGTGCATCGAATATGTTCATTTGTGTCATTGGATTAATATTTAGGTCATTGGATTAAAATTTAGGTCATTTTCGTCCTCCCTAGGCTTATTCTAGTCCAATTAGGATTTTTAACCAATCTTGTGCATCAAATAAGTACATTTGTGTCATTGGATTAACATTTAGTTCATTATCGTCCTCCATAGGCTTATTCTAGTCAAAATAGGGTTTTTGTCAAATCATGTACATCCAATAGGTGTGTTTGAGTCTTTTGATCACTATGTAGGTCATTTTCGTCCTCCCCAGGCTTATTCTAGTCCAATTAGGGTTTTTAACCAATCTTGTGGATACAATAAGTTCATTTGTGTCATTGGCTTAACATTTAGGTCATTTTCGACCTCCCTATGCTTATACTAGTCCACTTAGGGTTTTTAATCAATCTTGTGCATCCAATAGGTGTTTTTGAGTCATTAGATTAATATGTAGGTCATTATCGTCCTACATAGGCTTATGCTAGTCAAATAAGGGTTTTTGTCCAATCTTGTGCATCCAATAAGTTCATTTGTGTCATTAGATTAACATCTAGGAAATTTTCGTCCTCTCTAGGCTTATTCTTGTCCGATTAGGGTTTTTAACCAATCTTGTGCAACCAATAGGTGTGTTTGAGTCATTGGATTTACATTAAGGTCATTTTCGTCCTTCTAGGCTTATTCTAGTCCATTTAGGGGTTTTAACCAATCTAGTGCATCCAATAAGTTCATTTGCGTCATTGGATAAACATTTACGTCATTTTCGTCCTCCCTAGGCTAATTCTTGTCCAATTATGGTTTTTTGCTTAATCTTGTGCATCCAATAAGTTCATTTGTATCAATGGTTTAATATTTAGGTCATTTTCTTCTTCTTTTGGCTTTTTCTAGTCCAATTATGATTTTAACCAATCTTGTGCATCAAATAAGTTCATTTGTGTCATTGGACTAACATTTACGCTATTTCCGTCCTCCTTAGGCTTATTCTAGTCCAGTTAGGGTTTTTAACCAATCTTGTGCAACCAATAGATGTGTTTGTGTTATTGGATTAACATTTAGGTCATTGTCGTCCTCCCTAGGTTTTTTCTAGTCTAATTAGGGTTTTTAACCAATCTTGTGCAACCAATAAGTGTGTTTGTGTCATTGGATTAACATTTAGGTCATTTAAGTCCTCTGTAGGCTTATTCTAGTCCATTTAGTGTTTTTGTCCTATCTTGTGCATCCAATAAGTTCATTTGTGTCACTGGATTAACATTGAAGCCATTTTCGTCCTCCCTAGGCTTATTCTAGTCCAACTAGAGTTTTTGTCCCATCTTGTTCATCGAGTAAGTTCATTTGTGTCATTGGATTAATATTTAGGCTATTTTCGTACTCCCTAGGCTTATTCTAGTCGAATTAGGGTTTTTAACCAATCTTGTGCATCGAATATGTTCATTTGTGTCATTGGATTAGTATTTAGGTCATTGGATTAAAATTTAGGTCATTTTCGTTCTCCCTAGGCTTATTCTAGTCCAATTAGGATTTTAACCAATCTTGTGCATCAAATAAGTACATTTGTGTCATTGGATTAACATTTAGTTCATTATCGTCCTCCATAGGCTTATTCTAGTCAAAATAGGGTTTTTGTCTAATCATGTACATCCAATAGGTGTGTTTGAGTCTTTTGATCACTATGTAGGTCATTTTCGTCCTCCCTAGGCTTATTCTAGTCCAATTAGGGTTTTTAACCAATCTTGTGGATACAATAAGTTCATTTGTGTCATTGGCTTAACATTTAGGTCATTTTCGACTTCCCTATGCTTATACTAGTCCACTTAGGGTTTTTAATCAATCTTGTGCATCCAATAGGTGTGTTTGAGTCATTAGATTAATATGTAGGTCATTATCGTCCTACATAGGCTTATCCTAGTCAAATAAGGGTTTTTGTCCAATCTTGTGCATCCAATAAGTTCATTTGTGTCATTAGATTAACATTTAGGAAATTTTTGTCCTCTCTATGTTGGTATCTACGACCTCGAAAAATCGGAATGTATTAGTTCTTTAAGAAATCAAATCAGAATTATACGCACAACGGAATTTAAATTGTGGCATACAAGATTAGCAAGTTCTATTAGATTGATATGAAATTAACCAAGATGCATGCAAGTCAAATTATCAGATTAAACAATATTACTTATCATAGAATATGTTTAACATGCATCTAATATTAATCACATATACAGATATAGCAAGATAGAAAATTAAAGGAGTTAAGGGTTAGAGAAGATTGCACCAAGAATTTATACTGGTTCAGTTGTCAACTTGACAACCTACATCCAGTCCTGACAATCCAATCGGATTTCAGATTTTCTTCTCCAATAGAAAGAATCAATTACAGATTGTCCAGTTTCATCCCAGAAACCTATCTATCTTAATGATCTCTTTCCTATTGATCACCCTCTGATCCTTGTCGATACTCGTCAATCTAACACAGAATCACAGTGCGACTCTTTCTTGTTGAGCACTCTCACCCAAGAAGTAGCCACCAGTTTCTAGCTGGCTTTCTATCAACCCTTTGATCCTTGTAGACACTCGGCAGTCTAACACAAATCAAAGTACGACTCTTTCTTGTTGAGACCTCTCACCCAAGAAAGTAGCCACCAGTTTCTAGCTGGATTTCTCGCTTTCGTTTCGTTTCAAAGTATTGTTACAGACAGATTAACAGAAGTACAAAAAGCAGTCTTCAATCTTGATCAGTGTTCTTCTCACGAATCTGGATATTCAAAGATTGTTCATGAGAACTTTTTCTTTTTCTCTCAAGATCACTTTTCAAGATCTTTTATTGATTGTTGATAATCTTTTGATCTTGATCTGAAAGAGCAATATCAGATTGTTAGCAAAGTGTATTGTGATCTGTTATTGAAGTTATCTTGAGTTCTTAGAAAAATGAAAGTTATGATCAAGGTTCTTAGATAAAAAGATTGAAAGACAGTTTATATAGTTTCAGAAAAACAACTACTAAATCGATTCACCAATCGATTTATTAAAGTTATAAAACATGTCTAATCGATTTACCAATCGATTATCGCGAGTCTTGTTTTTCTTTAATCTTGAAACTATATAAGCTAATCGATTTACCAATCGATTCTTTTAAAACACTTTTCAGAATAAATCGATTCACAAATATGCATAATCGATTTGGCCACAAACTGGGAGTTCACTAAGATATCAAAACATTGTTTCAATCGATTTCCCAATCGATTGTGTTTCAAAAAGTTCTTTCAATCGATTCCCCAATCGATTGTGTTTAAGTCAGTGACTCAGCTATTTTGATGTTAGTCGATGTGCCAGTCGATTTGGTATTTGTTTTCTGAAAAGTTCTTACCTGTGTTTAGTTCAATCGATTTCCCAATCGATTGCAACCAAACTTAACTTGATTGAAATATCACACAATAGATTGTCCAATCGATTGTTTTAGTCAAGGCTTAAGTTCCTTTTGAAAGTTTATTTAGGCAATCGATTTGCCAATCGATTTCCTAGTGCCCTGTGACTTCCCAATCGATTTGCCAGTCGATTAGTTTCAATCAGTTTTCATTTTGTGATATGTACAATCGATTTGTCAATCGATTAACCTGTAAATCAGGTTGCCACTGACTTGTTCAATTTTCAATTCTAATTTAGTCAGTCGATTTCCCAATCGATTATACAATCACAAACATTTGTGTTTCCTTACAACCTTGTTATGAAATCGATTTCCCAATCGATTTGCTTCAGTCAAAAATCAACTTTTGTTGATTTCTTGTGTTCCAAGCAACATGTTCCAAGTGTGTAGGATTTGATTGTTGTTCCTGAAATCTTGCTCAATTCAAATATTAGATTTATCATGTAGTGTATGAACATTGTTGATTTGTTAATTATGTCAAAATTAGGAATCAAAGGACTAAAGTCCAACACTCTAGGCTTATTCTTGTCCGATTAGGGTTTTTAACCAATCTTGTGCAACCAATAGGTGTGTTTGTGTCATTGGATTTACATTAAGGTCATTTTCGTCCTTTTAGGCTTATTCTAGAACATTTAGGGGTTTTAACCAATCTTGTGCATCCAATAAGTTCATTTGCGTCATTGAATTAACATTTACGTCATTTTCGTCCTCCATAGGCTAATTCTTGTCCAATTATGGTTTTTTGCTTAATCTTGTGCATCCAATAAGTTCATTTGTATCATTGGTTTAATATTTAGGTCATTTTCTTCTTCTTTTGGCTTTTTCTAGTCCAATTATGATTTTAACCAATCTTGTGCATCAAATAAGTTCATTTGTGTCATTGGACTAACATTTACGCCATTTTCGTCCTCCTTAGGCTTATTCTAGTCCAGTTAGGGTTTTTAACCAATCTTGTGCAACCAATAGATGTGTTTGTGTCATTGGATTAACATTTAGGTCATTGTCGTCCTCCCTAGGTTTTTTCTAGTCTAATTAGGGTTTTTAACCACTCTTGTGCAACCAATAAGTGTGTTTGTGTCATTGGATTAATATTTAGGTCATTTACGTCCTCTGTAGGCTTATTCTAGTCCATTTAGTGTTTTTGTCCTATCTTGTGCATCCAATAAGTTCATTTGTGTCACTGGATTAACATTGAAGCCATTTTCGTCCTCCCTAGGCTTATTCTAGTCCAACTAGAGTTTTTGTCCCATCTTGTTCATCGAGTAAGTTCGTTTGTGTCATTGGATTAATATTTAGGTTATTTTCGTACTCCCTAGGCTTATTCTAGTCGAATTAGGATTTTTAACCAATCTTGTGTATCGAATATGTTCATTTGTGTCATTGGATTAATATTTAGGTCATTGGATTAAAATTTTGGTCATTTTCGTCCTCCCTAGGCTTATTCTAGTCCAATCAGGATTTTTAACCAATCTTGTGCATCAAATAAGTACATTTGTGTCACTGGATTAACATTTAGTTCATTATCGTCCTCCATAGGCTTATTCTAGTCAAAATAGGGTTTTTGTCTAATCATGTACATCCAATAGGTGTGTTTGAGTCTTTTGATCACTATGTAGGTCATTTTCGTCCTCCCTAGGCTTATTCTAGTCCAATTAGGGTTTTTAACCAATCTTGTGGATACAATAAGTTCATTTGGGTCATTGGCTTAACATTTAGGTCATTTTCGACGTCCCTATGCTTATACTAGTCCACTTAGGGTTTTTAATCAATCTTGTGCATCCAATAGGTGTGTTTGAGTCATTAGATTAATATGTAGGTCATTATCGTCCTACATAGGCTTATGCTAGTCAAATAAGGGTTTTTGTCCAATCTTGTGCATCCAATAAGTTCATTTGTGTCATTAGATTAACATTTAGGAAATTTTCGTCCTCTCTAGGCTTATTCTTGTCCGATTAGGGTTTTTAACCAATCTTGTGCAACCAATAGGTGTGTTTGTGTCATTGGATTTACATTAAGGTCATTTTCATCCTTCTAGGCTTATTCTAGTCCATTTAGGGGTTTTAACCAATCTTGTGCATCCAATAAGTTCATTTGCGTCATTGGATTAACATTTACGTCATTTTCGTCCTCCCTAGGCTAATTCTTGTCCAATTATGGATTTCTGCTTAATCTTGTGCATCCAATAAGTTTATTTGTATCATTGGTTTAATAATTAGGTCATTTACGTCCTCTGTAGGCTTATTCTAGTCCATTTAGTGTTTTTGTCCTATTTAGTGTTTTTGTCCCATCTTGTTCATCGAGTAAGTTCATTTGTGTCATTGGATTAATATTTAGGTTATTTTCGTACTCCCTAGGCTTATTCTAGTCGAATTAGGGTTTTTAACCAATCTTGTGCATCCAATAAGTTTATTTGTGTCATTGGATTAATATTTAGGTCATTTTCGTCCTCCTTGGGCCTATTCTGGTTCAATTAGAGTTTTTAACCAATTTTCTGCATCCAATAAGTTCTTTTGTGTCATTGGATCAATAATTATGTCATTTTCGTCCTCCCTAGGCTTATTCTAGTCCAATTAGGGTTATTAACCATTCTTGTGCATCCAATAAGTTATTGTGTCATGGATTAACATTTAGGTCATTTCTTCTCCCATAGCTTATTCTAGTCCAATTAGGTTTTTCTCATGTGCAGCAATAGGTGTGTTTTAGTCATTGGATTAACATTTAGTTCACTTTCTCCTCCCTTGGTTTATTTATGTCATTTTGGGTTTTTATGTAATCTTGTGCATACAATAGGTGTGTTTGAGTCTATTGGATCAATATGTATAGGTATTTTCGTCCTCCCTAGGCTTATTTAGTCCCATTAGGAATTTTTAAACCATTTGTTGCAAACGTGGTGTGTTTGTGTCATTGGATTACATTTTAGGTCTCTTTTCGTACCCCTGGCTTATCTACTCCAATGAGGGTTTTTCAACAATCTGCGCATCCAATAATGTTCATTTGTGTCATTTGAGTAGATT
>PGWS01037154.1:0-28721 GCA_002896235.1 Cicer reticulatum | reverse complement strand
ACAAGAATGCTATAAGGGTATCCTGGTCTCAATTTCATCTGTCTTTGCAGGAAATTTTTGACCACCACAACAAAAATAGACCGAAATCGTATTTTTGGACCAGACAATTGCTAGTGTGTAAATATTGGCGCAGAACCGAAACAAGTTATAAATTTTGGAGAAGAATGCTATAATGGTCTCCCGGTTTTCGATTTCATCTAGACTTTTCGGGCCGATTTCGTACCACCCGATAAGAAAAGGACTGAAATCCATATTTTCGAACATGAACGATAACTAGTGTTTCCAAAACTAACGTGGAACCCGTAACACAATTATAAATTTAGAACAAAAAATTCTATAATGGTCTCCCAGTCCTCGATTCATTTGGACTTTTCGAGCACTTTCCTACCCATCGACGATAATGGACCAACATCTGTATTTTCAGACTAAACGATGACTAGTGTTTGAAATCTGGCGCGGAACCTGAAACATAGTTATTAAATTTTGGAGAAGAATGTTATAAGAGTCTCTCAGTCCTCTCTATTTCATCGGGACTTTTCAGGAGATTTTGGTACCACCGACAAAGATGGACCGAAATCGGTGGTACGAAAATCCCCAATTTCATCTAGACTTTCATGCTATTTTTCGTACCCCGGATAAAAATGGAACGAAATTCCGTATTTTTTTAGACCAAATGATGGCTAATGTTCAAAATATGACCCGAAACACAATTATAAATTTAAGAGACGAATGCTTTTTAATTATTAACATATTTGACCGAATTATGACCCGAAACACAATTATATTTGTTTTTATAGTTTTACTACATAAAGAAGACAATAATAACATATAATAAAATAGAGTTGTCAAAATAAAGTAATAATTACATATTAATTTTACAACTCAATTTTGTTATATGTATTATTTATTTCGTTATTTAGTACAATACAAAACGAAGATAATATAACATATAATAAATAGAGATGTCAAACAAATAGTAATTATTAATATATTTGATTATTCATTTATTATATATTATTATTATCTTCTTTTTAAGGGTTTGACTGCTTAACAAACATAGTAATATCATTAATAAAATAAGGTTGTCAATAAATATGTAATTATTACTTTATTTGACAACTCTTATTTGTTATATGTTATTATTATCTATGTTTTATAGTTTTACTTCATAACAAAGATAATAATAACATATAATAAATAGAGTTGTCAAATAAGTAATAACAAACCTTATTTAAGTACAACTCAAAACGAAGATAATAATAACATATAATAAAATAGAGTTGTCATATAAATATGTAATTATTACTTTATTTGACAAACTCTATTTTATTATATAGATACTATTATCTACGTCATGTGTTTTACTTTATAACGAACATAATAGAAACATAATAATAAAATAAATTGTCTAATCAAGTAATAATTACATATTTATATGACAACTCCATTTTGTTATATATTATTATTATATTTGTTTTATAGTTATAGTTCATAACGGAATATGATAATAACATATATATTAAAATAGAGTTGTCAAATAAATATGTAACTATTTGTTTATTTAACCACTCTATTTTGTTCTATGTTATTATTTATCACCGTTTTATAGTTCTACATCATAACTAAGATAATAATAACATATAATAAAATAGAGTTGTCAAACAAATTAGTTTTTAACGAAGTAAATAATAACATATAACAAAATAGAGTTTTCAAATAATCTAATAATTACATTTTTATTTGACCACTGAAATTTTTTTTATATGTTTTTGTTTATTTCATTGTTATTGTACTAAATAACCAAAATAATAATAAACATACAAAAATCGAGTTGTAAATTAAATACAAAACGAAGATAGTAATAGTATATAATAAAATAGTGTTGCCCAATAAATATTTAAGTATTACATTATTTGACAACTCTATTTTATTTAATGTTATTATATCTTCGTTTATGGTTTATTTTCATAACAAAAATAATAATAACATATAATAAAATAGAGTTGTCAAATAAAATAATAAGAATTTTACTTATTATTTTACAAACTCAATTTTTGTTATATGTGTATTATATCTTCGTTATGAAGTAAAATTATTAAACGAAGATAATAATGACATATAATAAAATAGAGTTGTCAATAAATATGTAACTATTAATTATTTGATATTCTATTTTATCATATGTTATTATTATCATCATTTAAAGTTTGACTGCATAACGAAGATAGTAATAAAATATAATAAAATAAAGTTGTCAAATAAAATATGTAATTATTACTTTATTAACAACTCTATTTATTATATGTTAGTAACTTGTTTTTCTTATGAAGTACAAATATACAACGAAAATAATAATAACAAAAAAAAAAATAGAGTTGTCAAATAAAGTAATAAATACATATTTATTTGATAAACTCAATTTTATTATATGTTATTTATCTTAGTTATGTAGTAAAACAATAAAATGAAGATAATAATAACATATAATGAATAGCGTTTTCAAATAAAGTAATTATTATACTTATTTATTAGACAACTCTATTTTATTAATTATTTAATATTTTCTTCATTTTGTAGTTGTACTCAATAACAAAGATAATAATAACTTAAAATAAAATAGAGTTGTCAAATAAATTTAATTATTTTATATTTATTTGACAACTTAATTTTGTTATATTTTATTATTATCTTTATTAAGTATAATTACGAAACAAAGATAACAATAACATATAATAAAATAGTGTTTTCTAGTAAAGTAAAAAATACATATTTATTAGACAACTCTATTTTATTAAATAATATTATTAATTTCATTTGTAATTGTACTTAATAAAGAATATAGTAAAAACATATAATAAAATAGAGTTGTCAACTATAAAACGACGATAATAACAACATTTTATAACATAGAGTTTTGAAATAAAGTAACATTGACAACACTATTTTATTAAATATTATTATTATCTTCGTTTTATAATTGTACTTAATAACGAAAATTGTAATAACATATAACACAATTGAATATTAAATAAATATGTAATTATTACTTTATTTGACAACTCTATTTTATTATATGTTATTATTATCTTCATAATATAGTTGTACTACAAGACGAAGATAATAATAAATATAATAAAATAAAGTTGTCAAATAAAGTACTAAAAAAAATTACTCATATTAAATAAAGTACTAAATAAAGTACTCATATTTATTTGACAACTAAATTTTGTTATATTTTATTATTATCTTTATTATTAAGTATAACTAAAAACAAAGTTAATAATAACATATAATAAAATAGATTTGTCAAATAAATTTAATTTTGATATATTTATTTGACAACTCAATTTTGTTATATGTTATTATTATCGCCTTGTTATTAAGTTACCAACTACAAAATGAAGATAATAATAACATTTAATAAAGAAGATTAGAAAAACATATAATAAGATATTATTTTAAAAATAAAGTAATAATTATATCTTTTACTGACAACTATATTTCATTATATGTTATTATTATGATCAATTTGTAGTAATATTTTGCAACGAAAATAACCCTATATACTATAACTCGAACCTTAAACCTTAAACCATAAACCTTAAACACTAAACCTAAAATCCTGAACCTTAAACTCTAAACCTTAATTCCTAAACGTGATTTCTTAAAATCTAAACAACCTAATACACTAAACCCTAATAAAATAAAGATGTAATTATTACTTATTTGACATCTCTATTTTTTTATATGTTATTATTATATATTTGTTATAAAGTAAAACTATAAAACGAAGATAATAATAAACATAAATTAAATTAGAGTTATCAAATTAAGTAATAATTACATATTTATTTGACAACTCTATTTTATTATATGTTACGGATTTTAGTCCATTTTTGTCGGGTGGAACGAAAATCGCCCAAAAAGTCTAGATGATAGTGAGGTGCAGGAGTGACTTTTAGTATGTTTCTCCTAAATTTATAATTGTGTTTCGGGTTAAGATTTCAACACTAGCCATTGTCTGGTCAGAAATACAAATTTTAGTCCATTTTTGTCAGGTGGTACGAAAATCGCCGAAAAGTCCAGATGAAATCGAGGACCAAAAGACCCTTATAGCATTTTTTCTCCTAAATTTGTAATTGTTTGTCGAGCTCGCGTCATATTTCAAACACTAGCCGTCGTTTGAACCAAAAATACAAATTTCAGACCATTTTTGTTGTGAAGTACGAAAATCGTCTGAGAAGTCCAAATGAGATCGAGGAATTAAAGACTCTTTTAGAATTCTACTCCAAAATTAATAACTGTGTTTTCGATTCTGCGTCAGATTTCAAAGACTAGCCATGTCTAGCCATGTTATGGTCCAAAATTACAGATTTTTGTCCATTTTTGTCGAGCGGTACGATAATCGCCCAAGAAGTCCAAATGAAGTCGAGGTTCGGAAGATTCTTATAGAATTCTGCTCCTACAATTAAGATCGTGTTTCGAGTTCCGTGTCAGATTTCAAACACTAGCCATCGTCTGGTCCGAAAATACAGTTTTCGGTCCATTTTTGTTGTTTGGTACAATTTTCAAACCCTAGCAATAAGATTTCAAACCCTAGCAATATGATTTCAAACCCTAGCAATTAGATTTCAAACCCTAGCAATCAGACTTTCAAACCCTAGCAATCAGATTTCAACCCTAAAGACTCTTTTTATTAAATAATATTTTATTTGTTATTATTATTTTCGTTATTTCTAGTACAACTACAAAACGAAGATAATAATAACTGATATAATAAAACAGAGTTGTCAAATAAATATGTAATTATTACTTTATTTGATAATTCTATTTTATTATATGTTATTATTATCTTTGTTATGCAGTCAAACTTTAAAATGAAGATAATAATAACATATAATAAAAAATAATTATCAAATAAATTAATAATTTCATATTTTATTTGACAACTCTATTTTATTATACGTTATTATTATCTTCGTTTTGTAATTGTACTTAATAATGAATATAATAATAACGTATAACAAAATTGAGTTGTAAAATTGCTAGTGTTTGGAATCTGTATTTTCGAACAAGACAATTGCTAGTGTTTGAAATCTAAGGCGAACCCGAAATTCAGTTATAAGGATCTCCTGGTCCTCGATTTCATCTGGTCTATTCAGGCGATTTTCGTACCACCAAAAAAAATGGACCGAAATTCGCCTTTTCGAACTAGACGATGGCTATTGTTTGAAATCTGGCGCGAAACCTAAACACAATTATAAATTTTGGAAAAGAATGCTATAAGGGTCTCTCGGTCCTTGATTTCATCTAGTCTTTTCGGGCTATTTTCGTACCCCTCGACAAAAATGGACTAAAGTCTGTATTTTTGAACCAGACTTTGGCTAGTGGTTGAAATCGAGTGCGGAACTCCGAACACAGTTATAAATTTTGGAGAAGAATGCTACAAGGGTCTCCCGGTCCTCGATTTCATCTGGAATTTTTGGGCGATTTTCATCCGATCCAACTAAATTGGACCGAAATCCATATTTTCTAAAAAGATTATGGCTAGTGTTTGAAATCTGACATGGAACCCGAAACACAGTTATAAATTTTGGAGAAAAATGATCTAAGGGTCTCCCAGTCCTCGATTTCATCTGGACTTTTCAGGCGATTTTCGTACCACCCAATTAAAATGGACCGAAATCCGTATTTTCGAACAAGAAGATTATTAGTGTTTGAAATCTGAAGCAGAACCCAAAACACAGTTATAAATTTAGAAGAATAATGCTATAAGGGTTTCCTGGTCCTCAATTTCATGTGGACCTTTCGGGCAATTTTCATACCATTAGACTAAAATTGATTGAAATCCGTATTTTCGGACTAGACGATGGCTAGTTTTTGAAATTTGACACGGAACCTGTAATATAGTTATAAATTTAGAAGAAGAATGCTATAAGGATCTCTCGGTCGTCGATTTCATCTGGACTTTTCGGGCGATTTTCGTACCCCTCGACAAAAAAGGACTGAAATCTATAACGGTGTCTTGGTCCTCGACGATGGCAAGTCCTCGACGATGGTATAAAGGTGTCTTACCCCTCGACAAAAAAGGACCGAAATCTATCTTTTCGGACCAGACGATGGCTAGTGTTTGAAATATGATCAAAGCAATCAACGCCTCCCGGTCCTTGGTTTCATCTGGACTTTTCGGGTGATTTTCGTACCACCCAATGAAAAATGGACCGAAATCCGTATATTCGAACAAGATTATTGCTAGTGTTTGAAATCTGACACGGATCCCGAAACACAGTTATAAATTTAGGAGAAAAATGCTATAAGGGTCTCTCGGTCCTCGATTTCATCTGGACTTTTCGGGCAATTTTCATACCAGCCAACAAAAATGGACTGAAATCCGTATTTCCGAACAAGACAATTGTTAGTGTTTTAAATCTAAGGCAGACCCCGAAACTCAGTCGTAAATTTAGGAGAAGAATGCTATAATGGTCACCTGGTCCTCGATTACATCTGGTCTTTTCGGGCGATTTTTGTACCACACGACAAAAATGGACCAAAATTCGTATTTTCGAACTAGACGATGGCTAGTGTTTGAAATTGTTGAATATTATGACCTCGAAATAATCGGAATGTATCAGTTCTTTAAGAAATTAAATCAATTTCATACACACAGCGGAATTAAATTGCGGCATACATGATTAGCAATTACAAGTAGATGGATAAGAGATTAACCAAGATGCATGCGAGTCAAATTTCCAGTTTAAACAATATTACCTAACACAGAATATGTTTAACATGTATCTAATATTAATCACACATACAAATATTGCAAGATAGAAAATTAAATGAGTTAAGGGTTAGAGAAGATTGCACCAAGAATTTATCCTGGTTCAGTTGTCAACGAGACAACCTACATCCAGTCCTGACAATCCAATTGGATTTCAGACTTTCTTCTCCTATAGAAAGAATCAATTACAGATTGTCCAATTTCATCCCCGAAACCTGTCTATCTCTAATGATCTCTTTCCTATTGATCACCCTCTGATCCTTGTAGACACTCAGCAGTCTAACACAGAATCAAAGTACGACTCCTTCTTGTTGAGCTCTCTCACCCAAGAAGGTAGCCACCAGTTTCAAGCTGGCTTTCTCGCTTTCGTTTCTTTTCAAAGTATTATTACAAACTGAATAAAGAAAAACAAAAAGAAGTCTTCAATCTTGATCAATGTGACTTCTCACGAATCTGGATATTCAAGGATTGTTCATGAGAACATTGTCTTTTCTCTCAAGAATACTTTTTCAGCTCTCTCAATGATTATTGATAATCTTTTTGGATGTGATCTGAAAAAGCAATCTCAGTATGTTAACAATGTGTTGTTGAGAGTTCTTTTGTATATCAAGAATATTCAAAGTGTTTATCAGATTGTTATTGAGAGAATGATTGAAAACAGTTTATATAGTTTCTGAAAAACATCTTAATAAATCGATTTGCCAATCGATTCCTTAAAGTTATAAAACAGGTCTAATCGATTTGCCAATCGATTATCGCGTGTCTTGTTTTTCTTGAATCTTGAAACTACAGAAGCCAATCGATTTACCAATCGATTCTTTAAACAAACTCTTTTCAGTGATTATGTTAAGACCTATATGCATCGATTTCGTAATCGATTGCAGGTGTTATGTTCAAAGTAAAAATCACACCAATCGATTTCGTAATCGATTTATTAAGTCTCATAATCGATTAACAAATACTCAGAATCGATTTGGCTACAAGCTCAAAGTTCACTGTGATTTCAAAAAGTTCTTTCAATCGATTTGCCAATTGATTGTGTTCAAGACAGTGACTCAGCTATTTTGATGTTAATCGACGTGCCAATCGATTTGTGTGTATTTGCCTGAAAAGTTCTTACCAGATGTTTAGTTCAATCGATTTCCCAAACGATTGCAACCAAACTTAACATGATTGAAATTCACACAATAGATTGTCCAATCGATTGTGTTTGTCACAGGTGAAGTTATTTTGCAAATAGTACTTAAGCAATCGATTGCCAATCGATTACCCTCAAAACTGGAGTGTCACTGTGACTTGTACAATCGATTTCCCAATCGATTTGTTTCAATCAGGTTTACTTTGTGAAGTGTACAATCGATTTGTCAATCGATTAGCCTGTAAAACAGGTGCCACTGACTTGTGCAGTTTTCATTTCTAATTGTGTCAGTCGATTGCCCAATCGATTATACAATCACAAACAGTTATGTTTCCTTACACCCTTGTTATGAAATCGATTTCCCAATCGATTTACTCAATCAATTTGTTTCAAGTGTGTAGGATTGGATTGTTGTTCCTGAAATCTTGCTCAATTAAAATGTTAGATTTATCATATGATGTATGAACATTGTATGTTTGTTAATTATGTCAAAACTAGGATTAAGAGGACTAAAGTCCAACAGAAATTTTACATGGAACCCAAAATACAATTATAAATTTAGAAGAAAAACTCTATAAGGGTCTCTCGGTCGCGAATTTCATTTGGACTTTTGCGGCGATTTTCGTACCCCTCGACAAAAATGGACCAAGATCTATATTTCGGACCAAACGATGGCTGGTGTTTGAAATCTGACCCGGAATCTAAAACATTGTTATATTTTTAGGAGAAGAATGCTATAAGGGTCTTCTGGTCCTCGATTTCATCTGGTATTTCCGGGTGATTTTCGTACCACCCGATTAAAATGGACCGAAATTCGTATTTTTGAACAAAACAATGGCTAGTGTTTGAAATCCGACACGGAACTCGGAACACAGTTATAAATTTAGGAGAAGAATACTAGAAGGGTCTCTCGGTCCAAACGATGGCAAGTGTTTGAAACCACGGTCCTCGATTTCATTTGGATTTTTCTGGCGACTTTTGTACCCCTCGACAAAAATGGACCAACTTCTGTATTTTCGGACAAGATGATGACTAGTGTTTGAAATCTGGCGCGGAATGCTATAAGAGTCTCTCAGTCCTGGATTTAATCGGGACTTTTTAGGCGATTTTCGTACCACTTGACAAAATTGGACCGAAATCCGTATTTTCGAACAAGACAATTGCTAGTGTTTGAAATCTGAGGCGGAACCCCAAACTAAGTTATAAATTTTAGGAGAAGAATTCTATAAGGATTTCTTGGTCCTCGATTTCATTTGGTCTTTTAGGGAGGTTTTTGTACCTCCCAACAAAAATGGACCGAAATTCGTATTTTCAGACCAGACAATGGCTAGTGTTTGAAATCTAGCGCGAAACATGAAAGACATTGATAAATATTTTAGAAGAATGATATAAGGGTCTCCCGGTCCTAGATTTCATCTGGACTGTTCAGGCGATTTTCGTACCACACCACTAAAATGGACTGGAATTCGTATTTTCGAACAAAACGATGGCTAGTGTTTGAAATTTAACGCTGAACCAGAAACACAGTTATAAACATAGAAGAAGAATGCTATAAGGGTCTCTCGGTCCTAGATTTCATCTACACTTTTTGAGCGATTTTCGTACCACCTGACTTAAATGGGCTGAAATTCGTATTTTCGAACAAAACGATGATTAGTGTTTAAAATCTGGCGCAAAACCCAAAACACAGTTATAAATTTTGGAGAAGAATTCTATAAGGGTCTCTCGGTCTTAGATTTCATCTGGACGTTTAGGGCGATTTTCATACCACCTAACTAAAATGGACCGAAATTCGTATTTTCGAACAAGACTCCGGCTAGTGTTTGAAATCTGACGCGGAACCTGAAACACAATTATAAATTTAGAAGAAGAATGTTATAAGGGTCTCCCGGTCATCGATTTCATATGGACTTTTTGGGCGATTTTTGTAGCACCCAACAAAAATGGACCAAAATTCGTATTTTCGAACCAAACGATGACTAGTGTTTAAAATCAGGTACGGAGCCCGAGAAACAGTTATAAATTTTGGAGAAGAATGCTATAAGGGTCTCCTGGTTAGTATTTGAAATCTGTCGCAGAATCTGAAACACAATTATAAATCTTGGAGAGGAATGCTATAAACGTCTCCCGGTCCTCGATTTCATCTGGACTTTTTGGAAGATTTTCGTACCAACCTACTAAAATGAACCAAAATCTGTATTTTTGAACAAAACGATGGTTAGTGTTTGAAATCTGACACGGAACTCGGAAAACAGTTATAATATTTGGAGAAGAATGCTATAAGGGTCTATCGGTCTTCGATTTCATCTGGACTTTGCAAGCTATTTTCTTACCCTTCGACAAAAAAGGACCGAAATCTATATTTTTGGACCAGACGATGGCAAGTGTTAGAAATCTGGCGCAGAACCTAAAAACTAGTAATTAATTATGGAGAAGTAAGCTATAATGGTCTCACGGTCCTAAATTTCATTTGGACTTTTCGGGAGACTTTCGTACCCATCAACAAAAATGGACCAACATCTGTATTTTCGGACCAGACGATGACTAGTGTTTGAACTCTGGCGCGGAACCTGAAACATGGTTATAAATTTAAGAGAAGAATGATATAAGAGTCTCTCAGTCCTCGATTTAATCGGGACTTTTCAGGCGTTTTTCGTAGCACTTGACAAAAATGGACCGAAATAAGGTGGTACGAAAATCCCCGATATCATCTAGACTTTTCAGGCAATTTTTGTACCACCCGACAAAAATGGAGCGAAATTCGTATTTTTAGACCAAATGATGGCTAATGTTCAAAATATGACCCGAAACACAATTATAAATTTAGGAGAAGAATGTTATTAGAGTCTTATCGTCCTCGATTTCATTTGGACATTTTGGGTTACATTCGTACCACCCGACTTAAATGGATCTAAATCCATATTTTTGGAATAGATGATGGCTAGTGTTTGAAATGTGACGAGGAACCCAAAACACCATTATATATTTAGGAGAAAAATGCTATAAGGGAGAAAAATGCTATAAGGGTTCGGCAATTTTCGTACTATTCGACAAAAATTTAGGAGAAGCATTCTATATGGGTCTCTCGATCCTCAATTTTCGTACTACCCAACAAAAATGGACCTAAATCCGTATTTTCGAAAAGACGATGGATAGTGTTTGAAAACTGACCCGGAACCCAAAACAAAATTATAAATTTAGGAAAAGAATGCTATAAGAGACTCTTGGTCCTCGATTTCATTTGGAAATTTTAGGCGATTTTCGTACCATCCGACTAAAATGGACAGAAATCCGTATTTTCGAACAAGACGATGGCTAGTGCTTGAAATTTGACGCGGAAACCGAAATTCAATCATAACTTTAGAAGAAGAATGCTATAAATGTCTCTCGGTCATCGATTTCATCTGGAATTTTTTGGGCGATTTTCATACCCCTTTTTGGTCGAGACACCCTTATAGCATTTTTCTCCTAAATATATAATGGTGTTTTGGGTTCCTCGTCACATTTCAAACACTAGCCATCGTCTATTCCAAAAATATGGATTTAGATCCATTTAAGTCGGGTGGTACGAATGTAACCCAAAATGTCCAAATGAAATCGAGGACGATGAGACTCTAATAACATTCTTCTCCTAAATTTTATAATTGTGTTTCGGGTTCCGCATCATTTTCAAAACAATTTCCATCGTCTTGTTTCGAAAATACGAATTTCGGTCTATTTTTGTTGGGTGGTACGAAAAGCTCCCCAAAAGTCCAAATGAAATCCAGGACCGAGAGACCTTTATAGCATTCTTCTTCTAAATTTATAACTGTGTTTCGAGGACCTGGAGACTCTTATAGCATTTCTTTCTAAATATATAACAATGTTTCGAGTTATGCATCAGAATCCAAACACTAGCAATCTTCTAGTCCAAAAATACAGATTTTGGTCCCTTTTTTCGAGGGGTACGAAACTCGCCCGAAATGTGTAGATGAAATCGAGGACAGAGAGTCCCTTACAGCATTCTTCTTCTAAATTTAAAACTATGTTTCGAGTTCCGCTAGAAATTTCAAACACTAGCCATCATCTTGTTCGAAAATACGGATTTCTGTCCTATTTAGTCAGGTGGCACGAAAATCGCCCGAAATGTCTAGATGAAATCGAGGACCAAGAGACTCTAAATTTTTAACTCTTTTTCAAGTTCCGCGTCAGATTTCAAACACTATCCATCGTCTTGTTCAAAAATATGGATTTTGTTCCATTTTTGTCGTGTGGTACGAAAATCGCCCGAAAAGTCCATATGAAATCGAGGACCGAGAGACCCTTAGAGCATTCTTCTTCTAAATTTATAAAAGTGTTTCGGGTTCCACGTTAGATTTCAAACACTAGCATTCATCTTGTTCGAAAATACGTATGTCGGTCCATTTTTGTTGGGTAATACGAAAATCGCCCGAAAAGTCTAGATGAAATCGACGACCGAGAGACCCTTACAGCATTCTTCTCTTAAATATATAAAAGGAATTTCGCGTTACGCGTCAGATTTCAAACACTAGACATCGTCTTGTTCCAAAATACCGATATTGGTCCATTTTTTGTCGTGTGGTACGAAAATAGCCTGAAAAGTTCAGACGAAATCGAGGACCGAGCGACCTTTATATCATTCTTCTCCGTAATATATAACACTATTTCGGGTTCCGCGTCAGATTTCAAACACTAGTAATCGTCTAGTCCGAAAATACAGATTTTGGTCAATTTTTATCCAGCGTTATGAAAATCGCCCAAAAAGTCTAGATGGAATCGATGACCGAGAGACATTTATAGCATTCTTTTTCTAAATTTATGATTGTATTTCGGTCTGGTCGCGTCAGATTTCAATTACTAGCCGTCGTCTTGTTTGAAAAATATGAATTTCAATCCATTTTAGTCGGGTGGTACGAAAATCGCCTAAAATGTCCAGATGAAATCGAGGACTAGGGGTCTCTTAAAGCATTCTTCTCCTAAATTTATAATTGTGTTTCGGGTTCCTAGGCAGATTTCAAACTCTATCCATCGTCTTGTTCGAAAATACTGATTTCTGTCCATTTTTGTCGAGTGGTACTAAAATTGCCCAAAAAGTCCAGATGAAATCGAGGACAGGGGAGACCCATACAGAATTCCTCTCCTAAATACATAATAGTTTATCAGGTTCCATATCAGATTTCAAACACTAGCCATCGTTGGTTCGAAATCGCCCGAAAAGTCTAGATGAAATCGAGAACTAAGAGACCCTTTTAACATTCTTCTCCTAAATATATAACAATGTTTCAGGTTCCGCTTGAGATTTCAAACACTATCCATCGTCTGATTTGAAAATACAGATTTCAGTCCATTTTTGTTGAGTAGTACGAAAATTGCCGAAAATTCCAAATGATAATAACATATAATAAAATAGAGTTGTCAAATAAAGTAATAATACATATTAATTTTACAACTCAATTTTGTTATATGTTATTATTATTTTTTTATTTAGTACAACTACAAAACGAAGATAATAATAACGTATAATAAAACAGAGTTGTCAAATAAATATGTATTTATTAATTTATTTGATAATTCTATTTTATTATATGTTATTATTATCTTCATTTTAAAGGTTGACTGCATAAAGAAGATAATAATATCATTTAATAAAATAGAGTTGTCAAATAAATATGTAATTATTACTTTATTTGACAACTCTAATTTATTATATGTTATTATTATCTTTGTTTTATAGTTTTACTTCATAACAAAGATAATAATAACATATAATAAAATAGAGTTGTCAAATAAAGTAATAATTACATATTTCTTTTACAACTCAATTTTGTTATATGATACTATTATCTTCGTCATAATTCTAACACTAGCCGTTGTTTTGTTTGAAAATACGGATTTCGGTTTATTATTTTCGAGGGGTACGAATATCACATGAAAACTCCAAATGATATCGACGACCGAGAGACACTTATAGCATTCGTCTGGTCAGAAAACATGGATGATATTCTCCTAAATTTATAACTATGTTTCGGGTTCCACGTCAAAATTCATACACTAGCCATCGACTGGTCAGAAAATACGGATTTCAATCCATTTTTGTCGGGTAGTATGAAAATCACACAAAAAATCAAAATGAAATCGAGGACCGAGAGAACCTTATAGCATTCTTCTCCTAAATTTTTAACTATGTTTCGGGTTCCACGTCAGATTTCAAACACTAGCCATCTTCTGGTGCGAAAATACGGATTTCGGACCATTTTTGTCATTTGGTACAAAAATCTCCCGAAATGTTTGAATGAAATTGAGGATCCAGTTACCCTAATTGGATTGTTCTCCTAAATTAATAACTGTGCTTCGTGTTCCATGTCAGAATTTAAACACCAGCCATCGTCTGGTCCGAAAATATGGATTTCGGTCCATTTGTGTTTGGTGCTTCGAAAATTTTAAACAATGTTTCAAGTTTCGCATCAAGTTTCGCCAGATCCAAAAATACGGATTTCAGTCCATTTTTGTTTGGTGGTACGAAAATCCCCCGAAACATCCAAATGAAACGAGGGCCGGGAGACCCTTATAGCATTATTTTTCTATAATTATAATTGTGTTTCAGGTTCCGCGTCAGATTTCAAACACTAGCCATCGTCTTGTTCCAAAATACCGATATCGGTCCGTTTTAGTCGGGTGGTACGAAAATCGCACGAATTGTCCATATGAAATCGAGGACCTGGAGACTCTTATAGCATTCTTCTCCTAAATTTATAAATGTGTGTTGGGTTCCACGTCAGATTTCAAACACTAGCCCTCTTCTTGTCCAAGAATACAAATTTCGATCCATTGTTATTAGGTGGCACGAAAATCTCCCGAAAAGTCCAGATGAACTCGAGGAATAGGAAACCTTCATAACATTTTTATCCAAAGTTTATAACTGTGCTTCAGGTTATGCGTCAGATTTCAAACACTAGCCATCGTGTTGTTCGAAAATATGGATTTTAGTCCACTTTAGTCGGGTGGTACGAAAATCGCTCAAAAAGTCCAGATGAAATCGAGGATCGGGAGACCCTTATAGCATTCTTCTCCTAAATATATAACTGTGTTTGGGGTTTCTAATCAAATTACAAATACTAGCCCTCGTCTTGTCCAAAAATACAAATTTTGGTCCATTTTTGTCTAGGAGTAAGAAATCCATCCGAAAATACAAATTTTATTATATGTTATTAAATGACAGAGAAACCCTTATAGCATTCTTGTTATAAATTTATAACTGTGTTTTGGGTTCGCGTCAAATTTCAAACACTAGCTATCATCTTGTTCAAAAATACGAATATCGGTCCATTTTAATTGGCTGGTACGAAAATCGTCAGAAATGTTCAGATGAAATCGAGGACCAGGAGACGCTGATAGCATTCTTCTCCTAAATTTATAGATGTGTTTCGGGTTTCGCGTCAGATTTCAAACACTAGCCATCGTCTTGTTCGAAAATACGACTTTTTGTCCATTTTTGTCAAGTGGTACGAAAATTGCCCGAAAAGTCAAGATGAAATCGAGGACCGGAAGACCCTTATAGCATTCTTCTCCAACATTTATAACTGTGTTTCGGGTTCTGCACCAGATTTCAAGCACTAGCCCTCGGCTTGCCCAAAAATACAAATTTCGATCCACTTTTGTTAGGTGGCACAAAAATCGCTCGAAAAGTCCAGATGAAATCGAGGAGAGGGAGACCATTATAACATTCTTATCCAAAGTTTATAACTGTGTTCTGGGTCACGTCAAATTTCAAACACTAGCCATCGTCTTGTTTCGAAAATATGGATTTCGGTCCATTTTTTAGTCGGGTAGTACGAAAATCGCCCGGAAAGTCCATATGAAATCAAGGACTGAGAGACCTTTAAAACATTCTTCTCTTAAATTTATAACAGTGTTTTGGGTTCCGATTCAAATTTCAAATACTAGCCATTGTGTGGTTCGAAAATACATATTTTGGTCCATTTTTGTCGAAGAGTACGAAAATCATCCAAAAAGTCCAAATGAAATCGAGGACTAAAAACACCCTTCTTCTAAATTCATAATTGTGTTTCGGGTTCCGCGTCAGATTTCAAACACTAGCCATCATGTTGTTCCAAAATATGGATTTCAGTCCATTTTAGTCGGGTTATACAATAATCGCCCGAAAAGTGCAGATGAAATTGAGGACCGGGAGACCCTTATAGCATTCTTCTCCAAAAATTATAATTGTGTTTTCGGTTTCTGCGCCAGATTTCAACACTACAAAAGTCTGGTATGAAAATACAGATTTTGGTCCAATTTTATCGAGGGGTAAGAAAATTGCCGATAAGTCCAGATGAATTCGAGGACCGGGAGAACCTTATAGCATTCTTCTCCAAAATTTATAGCTGTGTTTCGGGTTCAGATCCATATTTCAAACACTAGCCATCATCTAGTTCGAAAATACGATTTTTTAGTTTATTTTTATTCTTCTCCATATATTATAATTGTGTTTCGGGTTCCACGTAAGATTTTAAACACTAGCCAATGTCTTTTGGAAAAATATGAATTTCGGTCCATTTTAGCCAGGTGGTACGAAAATCTAGAATGCTATAAGGGTATCTCGTTCCTCGATTTCATTTGGACTTTTCGGGCGATTTTCGTACCTTCCAACTAAAATGGACCGAAATCCATATTTTCGAACAAGACGATGGCTAGTGTTTAAAATCTGACGTGGAACCCATAACATAGTTATAAACATTGTATAAGAATGTTATAATGGTCCCCCTCTCCTCGATTTCATCTGGACTTTTCGGGCGATTTTCGTGCCGCCTAACATAAATGGATCAAAATATGTATTTTTGTACAAGACGAGGGCTAGTGTTTGAAATCTAGGGCGAAACCAGAAACACAGTTATAACTTTTGGAGTAGAATGCTATAAGGGTCTCCCAGTCCTCGATATCATCTGGACTTTTCGGGCGAATTTCGTACCACCTGAAAAAAATGGACCTAAATTCGTATTTTGGAACAAGACGATGGCTAGTGTTTGAAATCTGTCGCGGAACCTGAAACACAATTATAAATTTAGAAAAAGAATGCTATAAGGGTCTCCCGGTCCTCGATTTCATTTGGACGTTTCGGAGGATTTTCTTACCATCGAACAAAAATGGATTGAAATTCGTATTTTTGGACCTGGTGATGGCTAGTGTTTGAAATCTGATGCGAAACTTGAAACATGGTTTTAAATTTTTGAAGCACCCGACAAAAATGGACCGAAATCCATATTTTTTGACCAGACGATGGCTGGTATTTAAATTCTGACGTGGAACACAAAACACAGTTATAAATTTAGGAGAACAATCCAATTATGGTAACTGGATCCTCGATTTCATTCAAACCTTTCGGGCGATTTTTGTACCAAATGACAAAAATGGTCCGAAATCCATATTTTCGGACCAGACGATGGCTAGTGTTTGAAATCTGACGTGGAACCCGAAACATAGTTATAAATTTAGGAGAAGAATGCTATAAGGTTCTCTCGGTCCTCCATATCATCTTGACTTTTCGTGTGATTTTCATACTTACCCAAAAAAAATGGATTGAAATCCGTATTTTTGACCAGACGATTGCTAGTGTATGAAATTTGACGTGCAACCCGAAACACAGTTTATAATTTAGGAGAATAGCATCCGTATTTTTAACCAGAAGAATGCTATAATTGTATCTCGATCGTCGATATCATCTGGAGTTTCAGGTGATTTTCGTACCACTCGAAAATAATAGACCGTAATCCGTATTTTCGAACCAAACGATGGCTAGTGTTGGAATTCTGACGCGGAATGCAATACAATTATAAATGGAACGAAATCTGTATTTTTGGAACAAACGATGGACAATATTTGAAATCTATACCGAACTCGAAACACAATTATAAATTTAGTTGAAGAATGTTGTAAGGGTCTCACAGTCCTCGATTCATCTCGACTTTTCAAGCGATTTTCATACCACCTGACAAAAATGGAATGAAATCCATATTTTCAAACAAGACGATGGCTAATGTTTGAAATCTTATCCGAAACACGAAACTCAAAACACAATTTAAAATTTAGGACTAGAATGATATAAGGGTCCCCCAGTCCTCGATTTCATTTAGACCTTTTCGGAGATTTTCATACCACCCAAAAAAACGGACTGAATTCCTTATTTTCGTACCAGACGATGACTAGTATTTGAAATCCGACCCGAAATACAATTAAAAATTTAGGAGAAGAATGCTAAAAGGGTCTCTTGATCCTCAATTTCGTATGGACTTTTCAGGCGATTTTCGTTCCACCTAACAAAAATGGAACGAAATCCATATTTATGAACAAGCCGATGGCTAGTGTTTGAAATCTAATACGAAACTCGAAACCCGAAACTCAATTTTAAATTTAGGAGAAGAATGCTATAAGGGTCTCACAGTTCCCTATATCATTTGGACTTTTCAGGCGAAAATCGTACCACCCGACAAAAATTGACCAAAATTATAATTTTTGTACAAGATGATGGCTAGGGTTTGAAAATCATACCAAACAACAAAAATGGACCGAAAACCATATTTTCAGACTTGACAATGGCTAGTGTTTTAAATCTAACACGGAACCCGAAACACAGTCTTAAATGTTGGAGAAGAATTCGTACTACCCGACAAAAATTCACTAAAAGTTGTAACATATAAAGATGTAGTTATTACTTTACTAGACAACTCTAATTTAATTTATGTTATTACTATCTTTGTTTTATAGTTTTACTTTATAACAAATATATAATAATAACATATAAAAAAATAGAGATGTCAAATAAAGTAATAATTACATCTTTATTTTATTAGGGTTTAGTGTGTTGGGGTGTTTAGGGTTTAAGAAATCACATTTAGGGATTAAGGTTTAGAGTTTAAGGTTCAAGATTTTGGGTTTAGTGTTAGGGTTTAGGGTTTAAGGTTTAGGATTTGAGGTTTAAGGTTTCGGGTTTAAGGTTCGGGTTATAGTATATAGGGTTATCTTCATTGCAAAATATTACTACAAAACGATCATAATAATAACATATAATGAAAATATAGTTGTCAAATAAAGATTTAATTATTACTTTATTTGAAAAAATATTTTATTATATGTTATTCTAATCTTCTTTATTAAATGTTATTATTATCTTCGTTTTGTAATTATAATTAATAATAAAGATAATAATAAAATATAACAAAATTTAGTTATCAAATAAATATGTCAAAATTAATTTATTTGACAACTCTATTTTATTATATGTTATTATTATCTTCGTTATTAAGTACAACTACAAAACGACGATAATAATATTAAATAAAATAGAGTTGTCTAATAAATAAGTAATTATTACTTTATTTGACAACACTATTTTATTATATGTTATTATTATCTTTGTTTTATTGTTTTACTACATAACGAAGATAATAATAACATATAATAAAATTGAGTTTATCAAATAAATATGTAATTAGTACTTTATTTGACAACTTTATTTTAGTATATGTTATTATTATCTTCGTTATTAAGTACAACTATAAAACGAAGATAATAATAATATTTAATAAAATAGAGTTGTCTAATAAATAAATAATTATTACTATCTTTGGCAACACTATTATATGTTATTATTATCTTTGTTTTATTGTTTTACTACATAACGAAGATAATAATAACATATAATAAAACAGAGTTGTCAAATATAGTAATAATTCCATATTTATTTAATAGTTCAATTGTGTTATATGTTATTATTATTTTCTTTGTTAACTACAACTATAAAATGAAGATAAAAATAACATTTAATAAAATAGAGTTTTCAAATATAAAGTAACATTGACAACACTATTTTATTAAAAGTTATTATTATCTTCATTTTGTAGTTATACTTAATAACAAAGATAATAATAAAATATAACAAAATTGAGTTGTCAAATAAATATTAAATAATTAATTTATTTGACAACTCTATTTTATTATATGTTATTATTATCTTCATCATTGAGTACAACTACAAAACAAAGATAATAATAATATTTAATAAAATAGAGTTGTCTAATAATTAAGTAATTATTACTTTATTTGAAAACACTATTTTATTATATGCTATTATTATCTTCATTTTATTGTTTTACAGAATAACGAAGATAATAATAACATATACTAAAATTGAGTTTATCAAATAAATATGTACTTATTACTTTATTTGACAACTCTTTTTTATTATATGATATTACTATCTTCGTTATGCAGTCAAACTTCTAAATGAATATAATAATAACATATAATAAAATAGAATTATCAAATAAATTAATAGTTACATATTTATTTGACAACTCTGTTTTATTATACGTTATTATTATGTTTATTTTGTAGTTGTACTAAATAACGAAAAATAATAATAACATATAACAAAATTGAGTTGTAAAATTAATATGTAATTATTACTTTATTGGACAACTCAATTTTATTATATGTTATTATTATCTTTGTTATGAAATAAAATCAAAAAATGAAGATAATAATCACATTAAATAAAATAGAGTTGTCAAATAATGTATTACTTAAATATTTATTTAACAACACTATTTTATTATATATTATTATTATCTTCGTTTTGTATTTAATTTACAACTCGATTTTGTTATATGTTATTATTATTTTCGTTATTTAGTACAATTACATATAACATATTATTATATGTTATTATTATATTACTAAGTAATGAAAATAATAATAACATATAACATATTATTATATGTTATTATTATCTTTATTATGAAATAAAACTATAAAACGAAGATAATAATAACATATAATAAATTAGAGTTATCAAATAAAGTAATAATTACATATTTACTTGACAACTCAATTTTATTAAATGATATTACTATATTCGTTATACAGTCAAACTTCTAAATGAAGATAATAATAACATATAATAAAATAGAATTTTCAAATAAATTAATAATTACATATTTATTTGACAACTCTGTTTTATTATACGTTATTATTATGTTTATTTTGTAGTTGTACTAAAATACACGCCAGATTATTATGTTTATCTGACAACTATGTTTTATTACACGCCAGATTTCAAACACTAGCCATCGCCTGGTCCGAAAATACGAATTTCTGTCCATTTTTGTCGGGTGATAGGAAAATCGCACGAAAAGACCACATGAAATCGAGGTCTAGGAGACGCTTATCACATTCTTCTCCTAAATTTATAACTGAGTTTCGGGTTCCTCCTCAGATTTCAAAAACTAGCAATTGTCATATTCGAAAATACTAACTTCGGTCCATGTTTGTCGAGGGTACGAAAATCGCGCGAAAAGTCCAGATGAAATTGACGACCGAGATACCCTTATAGCATACTTCTTGTAAATTTATAATTGTATTTCAGGTTCCTTGTCAAATTTCAAGCACTAGCCATTCCTGGTATGAAAATACGGATTTCAATCCATTTTAGTCTAGCGGTATGAAAATCGCCCGAAAAGTCCAGATGAAATCGAGGACTGGGAGACCCTTGTAGCATTCTTCTCCAAAATTTATAATTGTGTTTCAGGTTCCGCGTCAAATTTCAAACACTAGCCCTCGTCTGGTCCGAAAATACTAATTTCGGTCCATTTTTGTTTGGTGGTATGAAAATCGCCCAAAAAGTCTAGAACAAATCAAGGACCGGGAGACCCTTGTAGCATTCTTCTCCAAAATTTATAACTTTGTTTCGGGTTCCGTGTCAAATTTCTAACACTAGCCCTCATCTGTTCCGGATATACTCATTTCGGTCCATTTTTGTCGAACGGTAAGAAAGTCCCCCGAAAAGTCCAGATGAAATCGTGGACCGGGAAACCCTTATGGCATTCTTCTACAAAATTTATCACTGTGTTTCGGGTTCCGCGGAAGATTTCAAACACTGGCTATCGTCTGGTCCGAGAATACAGATTTTGGTCCATTTTTGTCGAGGGGTACGAAAATCGCTTGAAACGTCCAGATGAATTTCGATCTATTTTTGTCGGGTGATACTAAAGTCGCCCACAAAGATCAGATGAAATCGAGGAACGGGAGACCCTTATAGAATTCTTCTCCTAAATTTATAACTCAGTTTCGGGTTCCGCCTCATATTTCAAACACTAGCAATTGTTTTCTTCGAAAATACGGATTTCATTCCATTTTTGTCGGGTGGTACGAAAATCGGCCGAAAATCCTAGATGAAATCGAGGACCGGGAGACCCTTATAGCATTCTTCTCCAAAAATTTATTACTGGTTTTTATCTTCTGCGCCAGATTTACAACACTTGCCATCGTCTAGTCTGAAAATATAGATATCGGTCCTTTTTTGTCAAGGGGTAAGAAAATCGCCTGAAAATTCAAGATGAAATCA
This sequence comes from Cicer reticulatum, assembly GCA_002896235.1. Lineage (NCBI taxonomy): Eukaryota > Viridiplantae > Streptophyta > Magnoliopsida > Fabales > Fabaceae > Cicer > Cicer reticulatum. Next base: position 6,404 of record PGWS01037154.1, on the reverse strand, counting down.
AGGATCGAGAGACCCTTATAGCATTCTTCTCCTAAATTTATAACTGTGTTCCGAGTTCCGTGTCGGATTTCAAACACTAGCCATTGTTTTTGTTCAAAAATACGAATTTCGGTCCATTTTAGTCGTGTGGTACGAAAATCACCCCAAAAAAACCAGATGAAATCGAGGACCAAGAGACCCTTATATCATTCTTCTCCTAAATATATAACAATGTTTTGGATTCTGTGTCAGATTTCAAACCCTAGCCATCGTCTGGTATGAAAATATAGATTTTGGTAAATTATTGTCGAGGGGTGCGAAAATTACCCGAAAAGTCCAAATAAAATTGACGACCGAGAGACCCTTATAGCATTCTCCTTCTAAATTTATAACTGTATTCCAGGTTGCATGTCAAATTACAAACACTAGCCATCGTCTGGTCCAAAAATACGGATTTCAATCCATTTTAGTCTAGTGGTATGAAAATCACCCGAAAAGTCAAGATGAAATCGAGGACCTGGAGACCCTTATAGCATTCTTCTCCAAAATTTATTACTATGTTTCAGTTTCTGTGTCAGATTTCAAGCACTAGCCCTCGTCTGGCACGGAAATACTGATTTTGGTCCATTTTTGTCGGGTGGTATGAAAATCGCTGGAAAAGTCCAGATGAAATCGAGGACCGAGAGACCGTTATAGCACTCTTCTACAAATTTTATAACTGTGTTTTGGGTTCCGTGTAAAATTTCAAATACTAGCCCTCGTCTGTTCAGGAAATACTGATTTCGGTCCATTTTTGTCGGGTGGTATGAAAATCGCCCGAAAAGTCCAGATGAAATCAAGGACGGAGAAACCCCTATAGCATTTTTCTCCAAAATTTATAACTCTCTTTTGGGTTCCGCGACAGATTTCAAACACTAGCTATCGTCTGGTCCGAAAATACAGATTTTGGTCCATTTTTGTCGAGGGGAACAAAAATTGCCCGCAAAGTCCAGATGAAATCCAGGAGAAGAAGATTCTTGTAGCATTCTTCTCCTAAATTTATAATTAAGTTTGATGTTGTGCGTCAGATTTCAAACACTAGCCATTGTTTGGTCCGAAAATACAAATTTCGGACCATATTTGTCGGGTGGTACGAAAATTGCCTAAAAATTCCATATGAAATCGAGGACCGAGAGACCCTTATAACACTCTTCTCCAAAATTTATAAATGTCTTTCGGGTTCCATGTCAAATTTCAACACTAACCCTCGTCTAGTCCGAAAATACAGATTTATGTTCATTTTTGTTAGGTGGTACGAAAATCGCTTGAGGAGTCCAAATGAAATCGAGGACCGAGAGACCCTTATGGCATTCTTTGTGTTGTTTTGTAATGACTTGGTGTATTCATTTCATCTATATACATAATGCATTAGAACGTTTATTCCATTTCTCTCTAAATTCATTTGTCTGATATGCTCATTTATTGCTCTGATACACTGTTGTTTTTACTTTCAACCCCCAGTGCTTATGTTTATTAACATAGGGGAGGAATTTTTTTTCTGCCTTTTTGCCTTAACTAACAAAGGGGGAGAAAAATTATAACTTGCTTATGACTGCTGCATAATTTTGACACTCTGATTATTGATAATGAATTAATGAATTATTAAAATGCTCTGATTTTGATAAATAGCATGTGTACTGTTATGCTCTGATCTGATACTCTGATTTTTTTATGATCTGACAATGGTACATATGATGCTATGAAATGTTGTTAATATTATGTCTTGAAATGCTCAACTCAAGTTAAAATTGTATGCTTGTCACTTATGCAAAAAGGGGGAGATTGTTGGACTTTAGTCCTTTTAATCCTAATTTTGACATAATTAACAAACATACAATGTTCATACATCATATGATAAATCTAACATTTTAATTGAGCAAGATTTCAGGAACAACAACTCAACCCTACACACTTGAGACAAATTGCTTGGAACTCAAGAAATCAACAAAAAGTTGAATATTCACTGAGTAAATCGATTGGGAAATCGATTTCCTAAAAGAGTTGTAAGGAAACATAACTGTTTGTGGTTGTATAATCGATTAGGCAATCGACTGGCACAATTAGAAATAAAAATTGCGCAAGTCAGTGGCAACCTGTTTTACAGGCTAATCGATTGGCAAATCGATTGTGCACATCACAAAGTAAAAACTGATTGACACAAATCGATTGGGAAATCGATTGGGCAAGTCACAGTGACAATCCATTTCTAGGCTAATCGATTGGCAAATCGATTGCTTAGATAATATTTGAAAAGTAACATGACCTGTGACAAACACAATCGATTGGACAATCTATTGTGAGAATTTCAATCATGTTAAGTTTGTTTTTTTAATCGATTGGGAAATCGATTGAACTAAACATCTGGTAAGAACTTTTCAGGCAAATACGACCAAATCGATTGGCACTTCGATTAACATGAAAATAGCTAAGTCACTGTTTTGAACACAATCGATTGGCAAATCGATTGAAAGAAATATTTTGAAATCATAGTGAACTTTCAGCTTGTGGCCAAATCGATTCTGTGTATTTGTAAATCGATTATGAGACTTAGTAAATCGATTAAGTAATCGATTGGTGTGATTTTCATTGGAACAAAACACCTGACATCGATTATGAAATCGATTCATATAAGTCTGCACATAATTTACTGAAAAGAGTTTTTAAAAGAATCGATTGGCAAATCGATTGGTTTATTTAGTTTCAAGATTCAAGAAAAACAAGACTTGCGATAATCGATTGGCAAATCGATTAGACCTGTTTTATCACTTTAATAAATCGATTGGTAAATCGATTGATTAGTTGTTTTTCAGAAACTATATAAACTGTTTTCAATCATTCTCTCATTAACACATGAAAAACATTTTGAATATACTTCAGAACACTGAAGAACTCTTAAGAACATATTGTTAACATTCTGATATTGCTTTTTCAGATCAAGACCAAAAAGATTATCCATAATCATTGAGAGAGCTAAAAAAGTATTCTTGAGAGAAAAGACAATGTTCTCATAAACAATCATTGAATAACCAGATTCGTGTGAGATACATTGATCAGGATTGAAGACACTTTTTGTACTTTTTTTATTTTGCTTGAAACAAATACTTTGTAAAGAAACGACTGCGAAAAATCCAGCTAGAAACTGGTGGTGATCTTCTTGGGTGAGAGGCCTCATCAAGAAGGAGCCGTACTTGATCTTGTGTGAGTCTGCCGAGTGACTGGAAGGATCAAAGGGTTAAGTAATAGGAAAGAGATTGTGTTAGGTAGATAGGTTTCGAGGAAATTGGACAATCTGTAAACAATTCACAATTCTTTCTATTGGAGAAAAAGCTGAAATTCAGTTGGATTGTCAGGACTGGATGTAGGTTGTCTTGTTGACAACTGAACCAAGATAAACCTTGGTGGTTTCTATCCCTTATCCTTTTATGTTTAATTGTTAATCCTGTATGCTATGCTATAATTCCGATGTGTATGAAATATTGCTTTAATTTGATTAAAGACTGATATATATTCTGATTATTTCGAGGTCATAATAATCAACAATTGGTATCAGAGCCTGACTTTTTTAGAGGTAAAACTCATAAAAGGAATATGGCCTCAGTTGATTTTCTAGGAGAAGGCGCTTCACTTGCAAGACCCCCAGCCTTCAATGGAACCGCATACATGTATTGGAAACATAGGATGCTGATATTTCTGGAAGCCAGTGGTATTGATATTCTTGATGCTGTTGAAAATGGACCCTACATACCCAAAATTGCTGGAACAAATGACTTGATGATCCCCAAGCCCAGAGCCGAATGGTCAGAGGACGATAAAAAGAAGGTAGGTTATAATGCTAAAGCTAAGAATATTATAACATCTGCTTTGTGTGCAGAAGAATTCTTTAGGGTATCAAACTGTAAATCAGCAAAGGAAATGTGGGACATTCTTCAAGAAACACATGAAGGCACCACATACGTGAAAAAAGCTCGCGTAAATACACTTATGCACGAATACGAATTGTTCAGCATGAAGAAAGATGAATCTATAAGTGATCTACAGACGAGATTTACACACGTTATAAACAACCTTCGTACCCCTCAATAAGGGTCTCTCGGTACTCGATTTTATCTGGAATTTTTTGGCGATTTTCGTACCCCTCAATAAAAATGGACCAATATCTGTATTTCTTACCAGACGATGGCTAGTGTTTGAAATCTGACGCGGGACCCCAAACACTGTTATATATTTAGGAGAAGAATGCTATAAGGGTCTCCCGGTCCTCGATTTCATCTTAATTTTTAGGGCGATTTTCGTACCATACGACAAAAACGGACCGAAATCCATATTTTCAAACAAGACGATGGATAGTATTTGAAATCTGACGCGAAACCCGAAACATAGTTAAAATTTAGGAGAATAATGTTATAAGAGTCTCTCGGTCCTCGATTTCATCTAGACTTTTCATGCGATTTTTGTAACCCTCGATAAAAATGGACCAATATATGTATTTTCGGACCAGAAGAGGACTAGTGTTTGAAATTTGATGTGGAACCTGAAATTACGTTAAAATATTTAGGAGAAGAATGCTATAACCGTTTCCCGGTTCTCGATTTTCGTACACCCGACAAAATGGAAAGAAATCTATATTTTCCCAATAAGACTATGGCTAGTGTTTGAAATATGACGTTTGTGAAGCTTTTATCAGAACTTTGTATCAAAACTAGTGGTATTATATGGAATCTGAAACATATTTATAAAATTTAGGAGAAGAATTCTATAAGGGTCTCCTGGTCCTCGATTTCATCTGGTATTTTCAGATGATTTTCGTACACCCGACTAAAATGGACCGAAATTCATATTTTTGAACAAAACAATGGCTAGTGTTTGAAATCCGACACGGAACTTGGAACACAGTTATAAATTTAGGAGAAGAATGCTATAAGGGTCTCTGGGACCTCGATTTCATCTAGACTTTTCAGGCAATTTTCTTACCCCTTGACAAAAAGGACCAAAATCTATATATTCAGACTAGACGACGACAAATGTTTGAAATATGGCGCTGAATCTAACAACCAGTAATAAATTTTGGAGAAGAATGCTATCAAGGTCTCCAAGTCCTCGATTTCATCTGGACTTTTCGGGTGATTTTCGTTCCACCCGACAAAAAATGGACCAAAAACAGACGAGGGCTAGTGTTTGAAATTTGACACAGATACCGAAACACAATTATAAATTTTGGAGAAGAATCCTATATGGGTCTCCCGGTCCTCGATTTGATATGGACTTTTCAAGGGATTTTCATACTACCCGACAAAAATGGACCAAAATCAGTATCTCCGGACCAGACGAGGGCTATGTTTGTAATTGGGACGCGGAACCTTTAAATATAGTTTATAAATCTTAGAGAAGAATGCTATAAGGGTCTCCTGGTCCTCGATTTCATCTGGACTTTTGGGCGATTTTCGTACCACTCGACTAAAAATGGATTGAAATCCGTATCTTCGGACCAGACGATAGCTAGTGTTTGAAATCCGACACGGAACTCGGAACACAGTTATAAATTTAGGAGAAGAATGCTATAAAGGTCTCTCGGTCGTCAATTTCATCTGGACTTTTCGGGCGATTTTCGTACACCTCGACAAAAATGGACCAAAATCTATATATTCGGACCAGACGATGGCTAGTGTTTGAAATCTGATGCGGAACCTATAAACCAGTAATAAATTTTGGAGAAGAATGCTATAAGGGTCTCTAGGTCCTCGATTTCATCTGGGCTTTTAAGGCGTTTTTCATACCACCCAACAAAAAATGGACCAAAATCTGTATTTTCGAACAAGTTAATTGCTAGTGTTTGAAACATGACGCGGAACCCGAAATTGAATTATATATTTAGGAGAAGAAGTCTATAATGGTCTCTCGATCCTCGATTTCATCTGAACTTTTCAGGCAATTTTCGTACACCTCGACAAAAATGGAACGAAATCTGTATTTTGGACCAGACGATGGCAAGTTTTTAATATCTGACACGGAACCCGAAACACTGTTATATATTTTAGGAGAAGAATGCTTTAAGGATCTCCAAGTCCTCGATTTCATCCTAACTTTTCGAGTGATTTTTGAGCCATCCGACTAAAATGGACCAAAATCTGTATTTTCGAACAAGACGATGGCTTGTGTTTGTATTCTGACCCATAACCCGATACACATTTATAAATTGAGATAAAGAATGTTCTAAGGGTCTCTCGGACCTCGATTTCATCTGGACTTTTTGCTCAATATTCGTTTGCTTTCGAAAAAATTGGACCAAAATCTGTATTTTTGATATCAGAGGATGGCTAATGTTTGAAATCTGACCCGAAATGAGGACATTGTTATAAATTTAGGAGAAGAATGCTATAAGGGTAACC
>PGWS01037153.1:0-33551 GCA_002896235.1 Cicer reticulatum | reverse complement strand
ATACTCATTTAACTTAAACGATTTTCCCAAACACACATTAAGTAAACAAGACATTAAGAGATTCCTCATTCTTAATACTCGTTTAACTTAAACGATTTTCACAAACACACATTAAGTAAACAAGATATTAAGAGATTCCCCATTCTTAATACTCGTTTAACCCTAATGGTTTTCAAATTCCACACAAAACAACTCAAACATATTATCAAATTCAATCCACGATCCACACCAAAGCACATCAATTCATTTCTCCACAAAATCCAACCATACACATATCAAATTTCATTAGTATTAATTAAGAACACGTCAAATACGACGAACACAAATAACCACAATCCACCTCTCAAACACAACAAGTTTCATTTACTCAAAATCATAAATAAATGAGTTTAAATTCATTTTCCCCGAAACATTCATCAATATAACCAAAACCTAACTCTAAGATTTTACCCATAAAGCCTTAGATTCATTTTCCCCCAAATCAACACTTCAACCCTAACAAACTCCTTTCCACACAACCATAGATAAGTCCCTAAATGCAAACTAGAAGTTTGGAAGGAGCCCTTACCTTCAAGTTAGCTTTAACGTTCGATTACGGTACCACGAGTAAATCCGGTAAAATCTCCGCTCGCAACGTCGCCTTAAAGTTGGTTCCCTAGCACCGTAGCGTGGTAGTGAGCAACTTTCCCTTCTATCTCTTTGCGAAAGGAAGCTTAGATCTAGATGAAACGAGGAGGTTTGTGTTCGACGGTTTTGAAATCCATAACTCCGTTTTTGAATTCGGGAAGAAGGAAGAAGCTGAAAATTTGTTCTTATTCACCCACAATCCTTGGGTTTTTATTCTTGAAGCCAAAGAAAGAAAAAAAAAAAGCAAAATCAACGAAGAAGAAAAAAGGAGATGGAGGGTGAGCGCGAGGCAGAGGAAGAAGAAGGAAAATGTTACGTTTTCTTTCTTTTGCCTTTCTTTCCTTTCCTTTTCTTTTCTTTCTTTTTCCTTCTTTTCTATTTTCTCTTCTTTCTATTTTCTCCTCTTTTCCCTCCACACAAACATATATATATAATTATATATATAATATATATATTATATATAATTATATATTAATTATAATTAACAAATATCTCAAAATAACTAGATATTTGTTAAATTACCATTTCACCCATAACGCATTAAATTCTTCGTAAAAGATTCACCGCAGTTAATTTAATTTATTCATCGACGAGTAATTCTAATCGGCATCAAAATATCTTTTTGGTCATATAAACTCCAAAATATTAATAACTTTGGCTAAAAAGCCTCCGAGTTCAATACCAAAATACACTAAAATACATAAAGTATACTTTAAAATTATGGGTCTTACATTACTACCCCCCTAAAATTAGTTTCGTCCTCGAAACTATGCGTCGATAAATAACTCTGGGTGTTGTTCTCTCATCTTGCTCTCTAGTTCCCAAGTCGCATCTTCAATAATTGGGTTCCAAATCACCTTGACCAATGAAACATCCTTGGTCCTCAAATCGCTTAAAATCTTCCTGTCATCAAATTCTCACAGGATGGTACTGAATCGAATGACAAGTTAATACCTTTCAGTTGGGATGTGTCCCTGGTATCGATCACAGAAGTGGATACTGTCAAGATAGCATATTCCCTCACTGTGACACAATGAAACAACGTCATGAATATTGCAACAGTATCGGAGGCAGATGCAATCCGATAAGCAACAGGCCAATATCCAAGCAGAAATCTGATATAGTCAATGAATTATCGGAGATCAACTTCTTCGATTTCAAGACTATACCTACTCCAGTTGTTTGGTGTGACTCTTAGAAATACAATGGTCAACACCTGTTCGAATTCTAAACTCTGACGCTTGCCGCATAACTCTTCTGACGATCTTGTGAAGTAGCTTCAATTTTCTCTTGATCTTCTTTACCTAGCTGTAGTTTGTATGTAACCATCATCAGTCCGACAAATCTACTTTTCACCGTCCTTATACCACACAAGAGACGTTTGACACACTTGCGCACCTATAAAGACCTCATATGGTGCCATTCAATACTTGCGTGGAAACCTATTGTTGTAGGTGAACTCACTCAATGTAATTAATCATCCCACTTCATATATATCTAATACACATGCTTCAAAGAGATTTCCAGGGACTGATTCGTCCTTATCAGTCTGCCGTACCGTTGTGGATGGTAAGCTGAACTCATCGTAGTTTCGTTCCAGACACTTCGTGCAATGCTCCCCAAAAATGTGTATGTGAACTTCGGATCACGTATAATACAATACTCGATGGTACTCCGTGTAATCTCACAATTTCAGCATGTAGATCTCTGTTAACTGATCTACCTTATAGGTGGTCTTACTGGCAAAAAGTGTGCGGATTTGTCAGTCGATCCACTACACCCATATAGAATCATTCTTTTCTCCCTTGTTTTTGGCAATCCAGTTATAAAATCCATGGAATCTACCCACTTCCATTCAGGTATATCTAAAGGTTGGTAACATCCCAGCAGGTCGCTGATGTTCCACTTCGCTTTCTGACAATTAGACAAGTCGATACATACTACCGCTACATGTTTCTTCATTCCTGCCACCAATAATTCTGCCTCAATCCTGACACATCTTTGTTGCTCCAGGATGAATGCTCAACTTACTCTTGTGAGCCTCTTCTAATTGTTTTCCTCATATCTGTAATTCCTGGTACAAATCCTACCATTAATTGCAAAATTATTATCTGACCCAATCTTAAACTCAGTTGTCTTCCCTTGCACTATTAGGTTCCTCTTCTCTTGAATTAAGACATCATCTTGAGAATTTGCAATGTCTTCAAGTAGTCCACTCGAAATCTTAATCATTTCGAATTTTAAAATTCCTGGTGCAAACTCTACGTTCAAGTGTAGGTCTCTAAAAGCTTCCCACAACTCTTGTTGTATGGCCATAATAGTTGAAGGCACCGATACACTTCTTCTACTCAACGCATCAACCACTACATTGGCCTTCCCAGGGTGGTACTGCAGTGTGAAATCAAAATCCTTGAGAGTCTCCACCCATCGTCTCTGGCGCATGTTTAACTCCTTCTGATCAAACAATATTTCAAACTTTTATGGTCACTGAACACGGTGAACGTGCACCCATATAAAATAGTGCCTCCAGATCTTCAATGCAAAAACAATCGCGGCAAGCTCCAAATCATGAGTAGGATAGTTTCTCTCATGAATCTTCAATTGTCTTGAGGCATAAGCCACAACTTTCTTGTGTTGCATCAGAACGCATCCCAACCCTTGGTGAGATGCATCACAATAAACTTCATAGGGTTCATCTGATTGCCGTAGCACCAATACTGGTGAGGTCGTCAATTTTCTCTTTAGTAACTGAAAATTTTCCTGACACTTCTCCGTCCATGCGAACGGTTGATCTTTTCTGGTAAGTTGTATCAGTGGAGCCACAATCTTAGCAAAACCTTCAATAAACCTCCTGTAGTACCCTGCCAGTCCTATAAAACCTCGTATGTTAGTGACAGTCTAAGGCTGTTTCCAAGCAAGAACCGCCTCAATCTTAGCCGGATCTACAATGATTCCTTCCCTTGGTTATCACATGTCCTAAGAAATTCACTTTCTCTAGCCAAAACTCAACACTTCGACAAATTGGCCATACAATCGCTTCTCGCGTAAATCTCTCAAGAACTTGACGTAAATGTTCTCCATGCTCTTCTTGCAGTTTCTTGAATAAAGTCAATATATCATCGATAAACATCCACAAACAAATTTATCAAGGAATGAAGTTAAATATTCTGTTGATGTAGTCCAATGAAAAATTGCTGGTGCATTGGTAACCCCAAACGGCATAACGAGATATTTCATAATGTCCGCAACGGGTTCTGAAAGCAGTTTTCTGAATATCTCCTTCCCTTACCCGATCTGATGGTAACTCGAACTTCAAGTCAATCTTCAAAAATATCGCGGCCCCTCTCAATTGATCCATTAAATCATCGATGCGTGGCAAAGGATAACGATTCTTTAATAGTTGCCTTATAAAGGCTTGTCTAATAATCCACACATAAGCGCGAGCTTCCGTCCTTCTTCTTAACTAGCAAAACTGGAGCTCCCCATGGTGATACACTTGGTCTAATAAATTTCTTCTCCAACAAATCTTCAATTTGGCTTTTGAGCTCATTTAATTCCAATGGCGACATTTAATACGGTGCAATTGGAATTGGTCCCGTTCCTGGGTGCAAATCAATGAAAAATTCCACTTCTCTTACCGGTGGCAATCCTGGAATTTCCGTTGGAAATACGTCCCGGTACTCATTGACAAGCATCACCTCTTCTATGTTCACATTTATCTTTGCCTCCACATTAGCCAGGGACAAAAACTCATGAGTCACTTCTCTTAGTGACACTCAGAGTTTGTTAGCGGCTAGATACTTAACAATTCCTGGTTCGGGGAAAAGAACCAATTTACGAGCACAATACAAGATCACGTAATGATACGACATCCAATCCATATCGAGAATGACCTCGAGTGATTGTAGAGGTAAACAAATCAAATTATCAAGAAAATCTCTATTTTGTATAGTTACTTGACAATGTAAACATGCAGAATTTACTGTCAAAGTCTTATCAGGTGTAGAAACAACCAAATCAAAAGGTAGAGGCGACACAAATAACTTCAAACAATTCACACAATCCATAGCAATGAAGGAATGGGTTGCCCCCGAATCAAAAAGTGCAGTTAGAGTTTACCTGCAATCTCACAGTCACGTTGAATCAGATTGCCAGATGGATTTCCAGCTTCAGCACTCATGCAATACACGCGTCCTCTAGCGATACGACGAGTAGCCCTAGTTACATTCACAACTGGTTCCACCTTCGGGGCCGTGCAATCCCTTGCCATGTGCCCTGGCTTCAGGTGAGACTATTAGAGGTACAAGCGCTAGCATAATGTCCCCCTTCCCCACACCGGAAACATCGAAGCACTTGTCCCAATTGTCTTCCGAAATTCTGGTTCCCTAGGCGATTCTGCCCACCGTTGTATTTTGTGGTCGATTATAAGGTTTAGCAACTTGCTTTCCCCTTGTTCTGATAATTCACCCGACTAGGGCCTCCTGAATTAAAATTCCTCTCGACTAGCCCTCTTATTTTTCATATCCTCCACTTCTCTACATTTTTCTACAAGCGCTTGGAAACGTTGAATTCCCAAGGGTAAGACGGAGTCTAGAATCTCATACTTTAGTCCGTCTTGGAAACGATGACACATGAGTGGCTCATCAATCTCTTCACCGAAAAACCTGAAATGTCTCGATAGCGATTCAAATTTAGCAGCATATTCGCCCACGGTCATGTTCCCTTGATGCAGTTTCAGGAAATCATCACCCAGTTTAGTCCTGGTACTCATCGGAAAGTATTTGTCTAAAAACTCCCTTTTGAATGATTCCCATTCCACCTCCTCGTGAGCTGCTCTCATCGACAATCTTGTACTCCTCCACCAGTACTCAACATCCCCTAACAACATATAAGTGGCATAGTTGACCTTCACTCCCGCCGACAGTTAATCATTTTCGAAGATCTTCTCTACTTCTTGGATCCATTGATCCGCCTTCTCTGAATTCTCCATCCTCCTTAACTTGGGAGGATTGTAACGACAGAAGTCTTCTAATCCTCTTGACTCTGCAGCACGAATCTCTCTTTCCCTCTTTTCAAGATCACGTTGAGTCTTGGCAGCAGTCTGTGCAGCAACAGAAGCAGCCATGTTATTCATAGCTTCCGCCATTTGATCGTCCCTATTAGCATTGGCTCTTGGAACGTTATCCCTTCTTGGTGGCATGGTTTTTCCTATAAAACCATCATCAAGTAGAGTCTTAACACTACTTCAAATAATTCCAAAACTAGTTTTCGATCACATCAACACATAATAATTATTGCGGACCTGACAACTTAACCCACCTAAACCGACGCATGATCATATAATTACTCCCAACTTACAGGTTGACCTACAATCTATAACCAAGGCTCCACAGCCCCCAAAGAAAACCAAAACAAAGCTCTGATACCACAATGTAACACACCCGATTTCAAAGCGGGGGTGTATTTTTTTTTTTTCCAAAATAAATTAAAATAAATCAGAGAATTAAATAGGGTAATACCTTTGGATAATAATTGAGTCATTATAATTTACAAGCAGCGGAAAAGTTTCTCAAAATATGAATCCAAAGTATTTACACAACAACAAATGATACATGGAACCCATTCAAATAAGATGTCATACTGACAATATTAGTAAAGGTACAGTTTTCCAGTTCAAAATAACGTAATCCAAAAGAAAGACATCTGTTCCCTCTATGTCATCCTAATTTGATCATTCTACAAAAAACTATAGCTATACACCTTGAGTGATCTCCACGCGCCCCGTGAGATCCTCCTAACATAGCTCTAGTCAAGCATTCCATCTACATTCCCATCCGTAGGGTACGAACCAGTAGGATCGTCCTGGCTCTCATCTGAGGGCAAATCCCAGATTTCCACAATAGTTGTAAAGGGTCACCAACCGAAATTAACAGTTAACACATAACATTTAAGTTTTTAAATGCACAAAATAACCTTTCAACTATGTATGCACCTTAAAAGGATTTTCCATATGCTAAACGTCCATTTAATATTTTCCAAGTAAAATGAAAATCAAATAAGGTTTTCAATCAATCAAGTAACGAGTCAAACCGACCAATCCATTGATGAATCAATTTGGGCAATCGATGGTATGACTCAGAATAAAAAATTCTACTGAGCAAATCGATTGGGAAATCGATTTTCGTAAAGGTTTTAAGTGAAATCTGTATTCTGGGTCTGCATCAATCGATTGGAAATCGATTTACCTAAATAGCTGAGCCCCGCTATAACTTGCCAAATCGATTGGGAAATCGATTTTATAAATAGTTGAGCCCCTGTAACTTCCCAATTGATTGGGAAATCGATTTATAAATAGTTGAGCCCCGGTAAACTTTCCAAATCGATTGGCTAATCGATTTTGTCAAATTAGCGCAGTCCCTGCAACTCATCAAATCGATTGGGAAATCAATTTCCCTGCTTATCCTTCCAAAAATACATAAACTAATTCAATCACATTCATACACAACTCCAAATCTTAACACTTAGCAATTCCCACACAATCACCACGACAAATTGGGTTTCGAAATAGTTTTACAATCCATCACACTTAACACACGATAATCCAATACATAAACTTAGCAATTCCAACACAATTACCACGAAAACTTGAGTTTCGAAAATAGTTTACAATCAATCACACTTACACACAAAATCAATACATAACACTTAATCATAACTTGATTCAAACACGACTCTTGTGCCAAGCACCCTAATACAATTCGTATATGCCAAAATGCATGGACTCGGAATCCCAAACCAAAACCCTTCTCGAAGGGCCGTAAATCATAATTGTACCGCCTATCGCAGGACAAAGTACCAATTACCAAGGTGCCACCTATCACGGGTCAGCACGATTTACTAAAAGCGTAAATCGTAAACGTACCACCTATCACGGTTAGTACTGTTTACCGAGGTGCCACCTATCACGCGGTCAGCACGATATTACTAAAAGAAAAAGCGTAATCATAAATGTACCGCCTATCACAGGCCAAAGTACTATTTACCGAGGTGCCACCTATCACGGGTCAGCACGCAATTTCTACCAAAAACATAAATCGTAAACGTACCACCTATCACGGTCCAGTACTGTTTAGCGAGGTGCCACCTATCACGGGTCAGCACGATTTACCAAAATGAAATGCATGAAGCATACATGACTCCATCCACAAACAATCGTTAACAAATGCATATATTAAAAAGATTCCCATTTTTAATACTCATTTAACTTAAAAATTATTTCACAACAAACGTTAAGTAAACAAGACATTAAGAGATTCCCCATTCTTATTACTCATTTAACTTAAACGATTTTCCCAAACACACATTAAGTAAACAAGACATTAAGAGATTCCCCATTTCTTAATACTCGTTTAACTTAAACGATTTTCACAAACACACATTAAGTAAACAAGATATTTAAGAGATTCCCCATTCTTAATAACTCGTTTAACCCCTAATGGTTTCAAATTGCACACAAAACAACTCAAACATATTATCAAATTCAATCCACGATCCACACCAAAACACATCAATTCATACTCCACAAAATCCAACCATACACATATCAAATTTCATCAGTATTAATTAAGAACACGTCAAATACGACGAACACAAATAACCACAATCCACCTCTCAAACACAACAAGTTTCATTACTCAAAATCATACATAAATGAGTTTAAATTTCATTTTCCCCGAAACATTCATCAATATAACCAAAACCTAACTCTAAGATTTTACCATAAAGCCTTAGAGTCATTTTTTTCCCCAAATCAACACTTCAACCCTAACAAACTCCTTTCCACACAACCACAGATAAGTCCCCTAAATGCAAACTAGAAGTTTGGAGGAGCCCTTACCTTCACGTTAGCTTTAACGTTCGATTATGGTACCCCGAGTAAATCCGGTAAAATGGGTCGCTCGCACGTCGCCCTCCAAGTTGGTTCCCTAGCACCGTAGCGTGGTAGTGAGCAACTTTCCCTTCTATCTCTTCGCGAAACGAAGCCTTAGATCTAGATGAAACGGGGAGGTTTGTGTTTGACGGTTTTGAAATCCATAACTCCGTTTTTGAATCGGGAAAAGGGAAGAGCTGAAAATTTGTTCTTACTCACCCACAATCCTTGGGTTTCTATTCTTAAAGCCAATGAGAGAAAAAGAAAGAAAAATCAACGAAGAAGAAAAAGGGAGATGGAGGGTGAGCGCGAGACAGAGGAAGAAGAAGGAAAATGTTACGTTTTCTTTCTTTTGCCTTTCTTTCCTTCCTTTTCTTTTCTCTCTTTTTCCTTCTTTTATATTCTCTCTCTTTCTATTTCCTCCTCTTTTCCCTCCACACAAACATATCTATATATGTTTATATATATTAATTATAATTAACAAATATCTCAAATAACTAGATATTTGTTAAATTACCATTTCACGCATAACGCATTAAATTCTTCGTAAAATATTCACCGCAGTTAATTTAATTTATTCATCGATGAGTAATTCTAATCGGCATCAAAATATCTTTCTGGTCATATAAACTCCAAAATATTAATAACTTTGGCTAAAAAGCCTCCGAGTTCAATACCAAAATACACTAAAATACATAAAGTATAATTTAAAATTATGGGTCTTACATAGTACACTTGCTGAAACATTATCAAGTTTTTGATGTCGTTGTTGGGGATTGGCATATCACTATTGAATTTAACTTATTTACTTAATTTTTTGCTCTGCCATAAAATATTAGCATTTACTGTATTTTTAATTTTGAAAAAAAAAACAGTTTTTCTTTTATTTTCTAGTTTTATTTGTTGAGCTTACTATTGTCATGTGATAGTGGTTTGTCTCTTCTTTGTTTGAGATAACTATTCGCTGTAGAGCATGGAAGATTATAATGATGATATTATACTACAATTATATGAAGAGTGTGATACTTGTCTTATATGTGGTATATGTTGCATGATTGAATGACAAATCTTGAGAGATACATTTTTAAAACATCACCCTCAAATCCCTCATATCCGGCCTCTTAGGTGTGACTTTTTCGGAGAAGAACATAGGAATGGAACTTGTTTTGATGACTTTGTCGAACTAATAGAATATGAAGATTTTTTGGTCAAAGAAGCAGAAAATGACAATTATTATATTAAAAAGATCAATTGGGAACAAATTCTACCTCATAAAATGATATTCAAAGAATTAGATGACAAAGACTTTCACATTACAAACATTTTGATTGAATTCATGAAGAATAACACGGTATCAATTGAAAGATTTGAAAGTCAATGTGAGAGGTTATTTGAGCAAGTGGTTAAGTGTGAGAAGATGGAGGAGAAATTGAAGATTGAAGATAATTTCATTGTTGTGGTAGAAGAAGATAAGCAAGAGGAAAAGACGAACAAGAAAAAGAAAAAAGAAGAGATTAATGAAGTTCGAGATTCAATCTATGCCTTGTTCCTCAATGTCCAATTGAGAAGAACATGGAAGCAACATCATTTATTTCTCAAGTTCATGGAATTTCTACCAAACAAAAAGAAGAAGAAGGATGATGTGTTATTCTTGTCATATATGCCACCTTGGTAATAGTTGAGGCGTCAAGCTAATGACTTTAAAGAAGCGCTTCGTGGGAGGCAACCCACACGTAGAGCTAACTTTTATTTTTGCAATCTTATTTTTGTTATTTGAATTTGTTTCTTTTTAATTTGTGTGTAAATGTGCACTATGATGAATATTTTTTAACAACTTGAAGCTAGTCTTAAACTATTTATTTTGGATTTTGAAATGTAAATTCTATTTCTTTGCTCATATCATTGCTCAATTCGATAAGTTTTCCTAATGCATGCATTGTTGATTACTCTTTGGTTGTCGAAGTCTCACTTGCCATTTTTTTAAATAAATAAAAAATCTAAATAAATTTTGTAGTGGCATATTTGACATCATTTAGATAGTTCATACTCTTTGTTATTATCCTAGTTGTGAGCTTTTGAGCCTAAACACTTTAATTTTTTATTGTGTGATTATCTAGACATGTGTTATCCCTTCAGAACTTGCACTAATTCTAACTTCCATCACTTGTAATTTATGTATACACTAAGGCAATTTTGTTTTGTCGTTTGAGCCTTTCTAACTACCCTATGAAAATTTTATCCTTTGCTAGCCCCTATGAGCCTTGCCCATTTGTTTTGGTTACTAGCCACATTACAAGCCAAAAATCGGACTTTAAATAAATCACCTTACTTGGAGTTAGGTAAAATAAAATTATCGTCTTGGTAAAGTTCTAAGTTTGGCGTTGCTCATGGGATAACCAATCTTTTAAGTTTGGGGTGGTGATTCTCACAAAAAAAAAAAAAAAAAAAGAAAAAAGAAAAAACCATAACAAAAAGAAAAAAAAATCAGTTTGTGTACTTTGATAAATAATATTTTCTTGGTTATTTGTGTGAATGTTTGAGAATCTCCACAATGCTCCACAATGAAAAGGTGAAGAGAAATAAAAGTGGTAGAATAATTTGAAAATGTATACGTAACTCCAATTAGTAAAGCCTACCATCTCAAATTGTCATACCCTTACTTAAGCCCCTTTACAACCTAAAAGTCCTCCAAAAGTCTATGTGTTTGTTGTATTATGATTGCTAACTAGAATATTTTTCAAGCCTATGATAGTGTGATGCATGTTCTAGGATTTGAGTGATAAATTCATAACCCTTGCTAAACACTTGAGAGAAATTTTGGTGAGATTGTGTGAAGAGGGAGTTGAAATTGATGAATGAATGCTAAATAATACAAATTGTGTATTTTTTTTTTATAAGCAATCATGGAGCATGTTGAATGTTTTGAGAATTGAGTTTGATTTGATTTGAGAAATTGAATTTAAGTTTGATTTTAATTATACCAAATAAGAAATTAATAGCTGCTTGGAGACAAGCAATAGATTAAGTTTGGGGTTATGCAACTCTTCATCATATGCATATTTTTCATTGTTTTTAGTCTTATTTATCTTTTACTCATTAGTTAATTTAAGGATTTATTTGATATATTTTTTTTAACTTTATTTATTTGATTTAATGAAATATTTATATTCTTTATTTACTTGATTAAGTAGATATTTTTCGAGTTTTGCGTTGTTACTTTGTTTAATGAAAGCTAAGATCCATAGCTTCAACTTTCATGAAGACACCGAAACCCCATTTTATACACCCCGAATTTTAACAGCGCGAGTGTATTTTTTTTTTTTTCAAAAGAAATTAAAATAAATCAGAGAATTAAATAAGGAAATACCTTTGGATAAATAATTGAGTCATTATAATTTACAAGCAGCGGGAAAAATTTCTCAAATATGAATCCAAAATTTACACATCAAAAAAGTGGTACATGTAACCCATCGAAAATAACATGTCAAACAGACAATATTAGCATAGGTACAGTCTTCCATTTTAAAATAAATACAATTCAAAAGAAAGACATATGTTCCCTCTATGTCAACCTAATCTGATCATTCTCCAAAACAAACTAAACGCCTTGAGTGATCTCCACGCGCCCCGTGAGATCCTCCTAACATAGCTCCAGTCAAGCATTCCCATCTACATTCCCATCCGTAGGGTGCGAACCGGTAGGATTGTCCTGGCTCTCAATCCATCAAGTAACCATGAAGTCCAAATAACCATGAAGTCCAAATAAAATTCTCAATCCATCAAGTAATACATAACTAACCAAGACATTGATAAATCAATGAGCAATCTGTTATCTAACTCAAAATAAGAATTTCTACTAAGCCAATCGATTTCCTGAAGGTTTTTAGTGAAATTTGAATTCTGGGTTTAATTCAATCGATTAGGCAATCGATTGGGCAATCGATTGGGCAATCAATTGACAGGATAGCTGAGCCCCTGACTTAATGCCAATCGATTTCCAAATCGATTTCTTAAAAGATTTTGAAACACATATTATAAAATCGATTGGCAAATCGATAATGTCAAATTAGCGAAGTCCTTGTAACTCATCCAATCGATTGGGAAATCGATTTCCCTGCTTATTCCTCCAAAAATACATAAACTAATTCAATCACATTCATACATAACTCCAAATCTTAACACTTAGCAATTCCCACACAATCATCACGACAAATTGGATTTCGAGATAGTTTTACAACCCATCACTCTTACACACAATAATCAATTCATAACACTTAGCAATTTCAACACAATTACCACGACAACTCAAATTCAAAACACTCAATCATAAACTTGAATCAAACACGACTCGCGTGCCAAGCACCCTAATGCGATGCGTATATGCCAAAATGCATGGACTCGGAATTCCAAACCAAAACCCTCCTCGAAGGGCCGTAAATCATAATTGTACCGCCTATCGCATGCCAAAGTACCAATTACCGAGGTGCCACCTATCACGGGTCAGCACGATTTACTAAAAAGCGTAAATCATAAACGTACCACCTATCATGGGTCAGTACTGTTTACCTAGGTGCCACCTATGACGGGTCAATGTAAGACCCATAATTTTAAAGTACACTTTATGTATTTTTGTGTATTTTGGATTTTGGCTCGGAGGCTTTTTGGCCAAAGTTAATATTATTTTGGAGTTTATATGATCAAAAAGATATTTCGATGCCGATTAGAATTACTTGTCGATAAATAAATTAAATTCAATGCAGTGAATCCTTTTACGGAGAATTTAATGCGTTACGGGTAAAATGGTAATATAACAAATATCTAGATATTTGTTTGAGATATTTGTTATGTTATAATTAATATATATATATATATATATGTTTGTTTGGAGGGAAAAAGAAAGGAAATTAGAAGGAAGGAAAAGGAAAAGAAAAGAGTATATAAAGGAAAGAAGGAAAAAGGAAGAAGGGAAAAAGAAAGGAAAGAAAAAGAAAGGAAAGAAAAAGCAAAAAAGTTCATCTTCTTCCTCTGTCACGCGACCCCCTTCTCCCTCCCTCCTTCATTTCGTTTTTCTTTGCTTCCTTTCTTCAAGAATAGAAACCCATGTTTTGTTGAGTGTGAAAGAGAATATTTCTTAACTTCACTCTTCCTCGTTGATTCGAAAACGAAGAAAAACGACTTTAGAGATTTCAAAACCGTCAAACACAAACCTTCCCGTTTCATCTAGATCTAAGCTTCATTTCGCGAAGAGATAGAAAGGAAAGTTGCTCCCCACCGCACTACGGCGCTAGTGAACTAATTTGGAGGCGGCGTTGCGAGCGGAGATTTTACCGGTTTTACTCACGATACCATGTTCGCACGTTAAAGCTAACGTTAAGGTAAAGGCTACTTCCAAACTTTTAGTTTGCATTTAGGGACTTATCTGTAGTTGTGTGGAAAGGAATTTGTTAGGGTTGAATGTATTGATTTAGGGAAAAGGAATCTAAGGTTATGTGGGTAAAATCTTAGAGTTAGGTTTTGACGATATTTAGGGAAGTTTCGTGGAAAACGAATTTAACTCATTTGTGTATGATTATGAGTAAATGAAATTTGATGTGTTTGAGTGTTATGATATGTTGATTTATGTTCGTCGTATTTGACGTGTTCTAAGTTAATACCGATGAAATTTGATGTGTTTTGGTGTGGGTTGTCAATTGAATTTGATAATATGTTTGAGTTGACTTTGTTGTGGAATTTGAAAACCATTAGAGTTAAACGAGTATTAAAAATGGGGAATCTTTTAATATCTCGGTTTACTTAATGTTTTGTTTTGAAAATCGTTTAAGTTAAATGAGTATTAAGAATGGGGAATCTCTTAATGTCTTGTTACTTAATATCCGTTTTGAAATCGTTTAAGTTAAAAGAGTATTAAGAATGGGGAATCTCTTAATATTTCTGTTTACTTAAAGTTTGTTTTGAAAATCGTTAAGTCAAAAGAGTATTAAGAATGGGGAATCTCTTAATATTTTTGTGTTTGCTTAACATTTGTTGTGAAAATCGTTTAAATTAAATGAGTATTAAAAATGGGGAATCTTTTAATATCTGCATTTGCTAAACGATTGTTGTGGATGGAGTCAGTATATGCTCATGCATTTTTATGCTTTTTGTAAATCGTGCAGACTCGTGATAGGTGGCACCTTGATAAATAGTACTTTGGCCTGTGATAGGCGGTACATTTATGGTTTACGTTTTTGAAAACCGTGCAGACCCGTGATAGGTGGCACCTCGATAAACGATACGGGCCCGTGATAGGCAGTACATTTATGGTTTTCGCTTTTTTGTAAATTGTGCAGACCCGTGATAGGTGGCACCTTGGTAAATAGTAATTTGGCCTGTGATAGGCGGTACATTTACAATTTACGTTATTTTAGTAAACCGTGCAGACCTGTGATAGGTGGCACCTCGGTAAACGATACGGGCATGTGATAGGCACTACATTTATGGTTTACGGTCTTTAGTAAATCGTGCAGACCCGTGATAGGTGGCACCTCGGTAATTGGTACTTTGGCCTGCGATAAACGGTACAATTATGATTTACGGCCATTCGAGGAGGGTTTTGGTTTGCAATTCTGAGTCCATGCATTTTGGCATATACGCATTGCATTAGGGTGCTTGGCACCCGAGTCATGTTTGAATCAAGTTTATGATTGAGTGGTTTGAATAGGAACTGTCGTGGTAATTGTGTTGGAATTGCTAAGTGTTATGTATTGATTATCGTGTGTGAGTGCGATGGATTGTAAAACTATTTCGAAAACCAATTCGTCGTGGTGATTGTGTGGGAATTGCTAAGTGTTAAGTTTTGGAGTTATGTGTGAGTGTGATTGAATTAGTTTATGTATTTTTGGAAGAATAAGCAGGGAAATCGATTTCCCAATCGATTGGATGAGTTGCAGGAACTTCACTATTTTTACCTAATCGATTTGCCAATCGATTGTATAAATATGTCTTTCAAAATCTTTTAAGAATCGATTTGGAAATCGATTGGCAGAGAGGCAGGAACTCAGCAAAACTGACAAAATCGATTTGGCGATCGATTTGGCAACTCAGGAACTCAGCAAAACTGACAAAATCGATTTGGAAATCGATTTGGCCACACAGGGACTCAGCAGAACTGACCAAATCGATTTGGCAATCGATTGGCTCAATAGAAATCCTTATTTTGAGTTAGATAATCGATTGCTCAATTGATTTATCATTGCTTTGGTCAGTTATGTATTACTTGATGGTTTGAGAACTTCATTTGATTTCATTTTTAATTGGCAAGCATTACATGAACTTTTAGCATATGAGAAATCCTTTTAAGGTGCATGCTTAGTTGAAAGGTTATTTTTGTGCATTTAAAACTTAAATGTTATGTGTTATCTGTTAATTTCGGTTGGTGACCCTTTACAACTATTGTGGAAATCTGGGCTTTGCCCTCAGATGAGAGCCAGGACGATCTTACCGGTTCGTACCCTACGGATGGGAATGCTTGACTGGAGCTACGTTAGGAGGATCTTACGGGAAGCGTGGAGATCACTCAGGGTGTATAGTTTTTTGGTAGGATGATCAGATTAGGTTGATGTATAGGGACTAGACGTCCTTCTTTTTGGGTTGGAGTATTTTAATTTGGAAAACTGTACTTATACTAATATTGTCAGTTTGACATCTTATTAGAATGGGTTCCATGTACCAATTTGTTGTTGTGTAAATGTTTTGGATTTATATTTGGAGAAACTTTTCCCCTACTTGTAAATTATAATGACTCAACACGAGTCAGTACTGTTTACCGAGGTACCACCTATCACGGGTCAGCACGATTTACCAAAATGAAATGCATGAGCATACACTGACTCCATCCACAACAATCATTAAGCCAATGCAGTTATTAAAAGATTCCCCATTTTTAATACTCATTTAACTTAAACGATTTTCACAACAAACATTAAGCAAACAGAAATATTAAGAGATTCCCCATTCTTAATATTCTTTTAACTTAAACAATTTTCCAAAACAAACAATAAGTAAACAAGACATTAAGAGATTCCTCATTCTTAATACTCATTTAACTTAAACGATTTTCCAAAACAACATTAAGTAAACAAGACATTAAGAGATTCTCCATTCTTAATACTCATTTAACTTAAACGATTTTCCAAAACAACATTAAGTAAACAAGATATTAAGAGATTCCCCATTCTTAATACTTATTTAACTTAAACGATTTTCCAAAACAACATTAAGTAATCCGAGATATTAAAAGATTCCCCATTTTTAATACCCGTTTAACTCTAATGGTTTTCACGCCAACATTAAGTAAACGTAGACATTAAGAGATTCCCCATTCTTAATACTTGTTTAACTCTAATGGTTTTCAAATTCCACACAAAACAACTCAAACCTATTATCAGATCCAATCCACAACTCATACCAAAACACATCAATTCATTTCTCCACAGAATCCAACCATACACACAACAAATTTCATCAGTATTAATTAAGAACACGTCAAAAACGACGAACACAAATCAACACAATCCAACACTCAAACACAACAGTTTCATTTACTCAAAATCATACATAATTGAGTTTAAATTCATTTCCACGAAACATTCATCAATATAACCAAAACCTAACTCTAAGATTTACCCATAAAGCCTTAGATTCATTTTCCCCCAAATCAACACTCTAACCCTAACAAAATTCTTTTCCACACAATCACAGATAAGTCCCTAAATGCAAACTAAAAGTTAGGAAGGAGCCCTTACCTTCATGTTAGTTTTCACTTTCGATTACGGTACCGCGAGTAAATCCAGTAAAAATCTCCGCTCGCAACGTCGCCTCCAAGTTGGTTCCCTAGCACCGTAGCATGGTAGTGAGCAACTTTCCCTTCTATCTCTTCGCGAAATGAAGCTTAGATCTAGATGAAACGAGGAGGTTTGTCTTTTACGGTTTTGAAATCCCTAACACCGTTTTTCTTCGTTTTCGAATGAAACAAGAAGAGTGAAGTTGAGAAATCCTTGTCCTATCACCCACCCAACCTTGGGTTTCTATTGTTGAACAAAAAGGAAGCAAGGAAAACGAAAATGGAAAAAGATGGAAGAAAATGGAAGAATGGGGTAACGCGAGGAAGAAGATGGATTTTGATTCTTTTCTTTCTTTCCTTTTCCTTTCTTTCTTTTTTTCCTTCCTTTCTATTTCTTTTCTTTCTTTTTCCTCCACACAAACATAATGAAATACATATATATATATATATATATATATAATATATATTATATATATATGTATATATTATATACTATATATATATATATATGTATTATATATATATGTATTTATATATATTAATTGCTTTTAACATAATATCTCCAAATCTAGATATTTATTAAAATTACATTTCACCCATAAGGCATTAAATTCTCCGTAAAGGATTCACTGCACTTAATTTAATTTTATTTATTGACGAGTAATTTTTTATCGGCATCAAAATATCTTTTTGATCATATTAAACTCCAAATATTAATAACTTTGGCTAAAAAGCCTCCGAGCCAAAATCTAAAATATACAAAAAAGAATACATAAAGTATACTTAAAAAATATGGGTTCTTACACCATTCAGACCAAAGGAGTGAGAAAAATGGCAAAACACATCAAACATAAGATGTTGTGCGCCTGAAGCGCAACAGCCGCGCTTGGGGTGCCTTTTCAGCATTTTGCCACTGCCGAAACGCGCTTGAAGCGCAAAAGCTGCACCAGGGGTGCGTTGCACACAACAACATTCATTAAAATGTATTTATTTTTCACTTTCTAGGGATCTTTTTTACTATTGGGAAGTTGGGACACTTTTGCCCTAGCAGAGAAACTCAAAGACGGCCGTTTCTAACACCATGGGAGCAGTTTTATCAAGAATCGTTCATGAATCTTTCTTGTAATTATTCTCTAATCTCTATCTCTTTTATCTCTGTCATGAGTAACTAAACCCTATTTGTTAGGGATGAGTGTAACAAGATGAAACACTTATTTTTCTTATTTGATTTCTAGTTATATGAATGAGTTTATTGAATTATTTTTCTCATCTATGTGTTTAATGCCTTTTATTGCTTGATCGACATTAAAATGTTCAACTATTCGTATTTTGAAACGAAAGTGGATTTTACGAATGGTTGAGATGATAAACTCATGAACTTGTAGTCTAGGTATAGATGTAGGTCATGAAACCATTTAAATTAGTTGCAGAGGCAATAGTTTAAGAAGGGAGTTCTTGTACAATAATGCTTAATTGTAATCTTAAATTCATAAAGGAATTAGGGGTTACTTTGGAATTAAAGGTTCTGTCACTAAGACATTAGGGCAAGATATAATATAGAGAATTCGGTAATAATTCAATAAAAGAATTCAATAACTAGGATCAAATTAGACACCAGGTTGGATTCGAAGTGAAACTCATCCGTGACATTTTTCTTATTATAAATGATCAATTTTATTACTGTTGTCAATTTTAAATATTATTTCAATTAATTTGGGAAATTTTTGTTCAATATTAGTAATAAATATAATTCGATAGTAAAAGGCATCCTTGAGTTCGACACTCGGTATTACCGTTTTAATTATTACTTGGCAACGATTTCAGTACACTTGCTGAAACGCTATCAGTATTTTTCCTATAAGTGGGTAAGTCTCTGTTTATTAAGATGTTAGGAAATTCTTCTTATTAATAGGTTTATTTTATTCCATTATAATGCTTAGTCGATTATATTCATCCAAAAAGTGCATAAGTTTCCATCGAATAAGATTTTAGGTCATTTTGGTTCTTTTGGCAATGTAGTTTGTCAAATAAGTGCATAAGTTTCAATTTTTTAAGTTGTTAGGTCATTTTTCTTATTAATAGGTTTTTTCTATTCCTATTTGTTTCATAATGAATGCAGTTCGTCCATAAAGTGCATATGTTTTAATCGATTAAGATTTGAAGTCATTTTTATCTTTAATAGGTTTATTATAATCTGTTTGGGTTCTTATTTAATAATGTCTGTCTAGTAAATGCTTTAATTTCAACAAATTAAGATTTTAGGTCAAGTTCTTCTTTACTAGATTTTTTCTTGTCCATTTTGGTTGTTAGTCAACGCAGTTCGTCCAATAAGTCCAAATATCTAAATTTGTAAAGATAGTAGGTCATTTTGCTTATTAATAGGTGTATTCTTTTCCATTTTGGTTCTTAGTCAATGTAGTATGTCCAATAAGTGCATAATGTTCAATGGACTAAGGTTTATTGTCAATTTGGTCTTTACTAGGTTTATTTTAGTCCATTTCTGTTTTCAGGCAATGTAGTTCGTCTGATAAGTGCATTAGTTTCAATTGATTAAAATTTTAGGTCATATATGTCTTTAATATGTTTATTCTAATCCATTTTGGTTCTTATGCAATGTAGTTAATTCAATAAGTACATAAATTTCAACGGTTTAATATTTTTATCATTTTTGTCTTTATTAGGTTTATTCTAGTCCATTTTAGTTCTTAGTCAATGTATTTCGTCAAATTCATACATTTGTTTCAATGCATTAAGGCTATAGGTCATTTTTGTCTTTATTAGGTTTATTTTAGTCTATTTTGGTTCTTCGTCAATGTAGTTTGTCCAATAAATACATAAGTCTCAATTTATTAAGATGTTAGTTCGTTTTGCTTATTAATAGGTTTACTCTATTCCATTTTTATTCTTAGTTGATGTAGTTCATCCAAAAAGTTTTAATCGATTAATATTTAAGCTCTTTTTTTTCCTTTGATTAGTTTATTCCAAAAAGTGCATAAATTTCAATTTATTAAGATGTTATGTCATTTTTGTAAGACCCATAGTTTTAAATTCTAATTATGTATTTTAGGGTATTTTGGTATTGAACTCTGAGGCTTTTTAGCCCAGTTATTGATATTTTGTGAGTTTAATGCCCAAAAAAATCTTTTGATGCCCCGATTAAAATTATTCATCGATAAATAAATTAGATTAAGTACGGTAAATCTTTAGTCAAAGGATAAGTTATTTATGTTACGAAGAATTTCAATTCGGGCAGTTTTGTTAAATATATATCGGGTTGCTGAAAATTGTATCTGTCAATTGAGTTGCGACTAGAGTGGATATTTTTTATCAAATGGTTTGAGAAGTTAAGAGTGAAATGGTACAAATATCTAAAATATATTAATGATAACTATCTCCCAGTTGTCACAAACAATATATTAATGAAGGAAATGGTTCGATGACACAAACAAAGTTTTTTTCTTCCTCCCCAGTTGTCACGCGAATCCACTATCTTCTTCCTCCTTCTTCACTTTCGTTTACCTTTTGCTTTAAGAAAAGAAAACAAGGCTTGGTGGGTAAGATAGCAAGGAACCCTCGACTTCATTCTTCTTCTCGGATTCAAAAATGGTGTTGGTGATTTCAAAACCGTCAAACACAAACCCTCACGTTTCTTCTAGATCTAAGCTTTATTTCGCGAAGAGATAAAAGGGAAAGTTGTTCATCCTCCCGCTAAGAAGCTAGTGAACTAACTTTGGAAGCGATGACACAAACAAAGTTTTTACCGAAATTAATCGTGGTGCCGTAATCGCTCGTTAAAGATATCGTTAAGGTAAGGGCCCCTTCCAAACTTTTAGTTTGCATTTAGGACCTTACATGTGAGATTGTGGAAAAGAAATTTGATGTATTTGAGGTGTGAATTTGTGGAAAATGAATTTAATTCGGTTATATGTCAATTAGTTGAATTTGTTTTCGGTGTGTTTTGAAGTGTGGTTTGTGATGATTTATGTTAGCTGTGATTCATGTGTTCATAATTATCATTATGAATTTTTGAGAAGTGTTTTATGTGTGGATTTGTGAAAAATGAATTTAAGGTGATTTAAGTGTGGTTGAGGAAATTATTTTGATGTGTTTGAGGGGTGGTTTTTGGAAATTAATTTGGTGTAAAATTATGTTTGAAATTGTGGAAATTAATGGGTGAATTATGGTTAAAATATATGGAGTTGTAATATGGGTGATTTGCGGATTAAATTTGGTGGGAATTGAGAAAACTGAAAGTGATGGGTGAATTGTTGAATTAAATTGGAGGTGGTTAATGAGTGAATTTGTGGAGATTAATTTGGATGTGATTATGTGCTCATAATTGATATTATGAATTATTGTGTGGTGATTATGTGTGATGTTGTGGTGATTAAGTTTTGATGTGATTCTGTGTTCAAAACTGCTATATGTATGTTTAAGGTGCGTTGAGATGCGATTAAGTGGTGACCGCAATGTGCCCCGATGTTTTAGTGGTGACCGCGATAGGCCACGATGTTAACTGGTGACCGCGATGGGCCACAGGATGGTTCCATGAGTGGAGTGGATAATCTTATCCTTACGAGGATTTAACTATGGTGTTTGTCCGTGAGAGACTACACGCTAGAAAATTATGTTTGCCCGTGAGAGATTGCACTGGTGTTTGTCTGTGAGAGACTAGACATTTGAAATATGTGTTTGTCTGTGAGAGATTGCACTGGTGTTTGTCCGTGAGAGACTACACCCTAGTAAATTGTGTTTGTCCGTGAGAGACTGCACTGGTGTTTGTCCGTGAGAGAGTACACCCTAGAAAATTGTGTTTGTCCGTGAGAGACTGCACTGGTGTTCGTCCGTGAGAGACTACACCCTAGTGAATTGTCTTTGTCCGTGAGAGACTGCACTGGTGTTTGTCCGTGAGAGACTACACCCTTGAAAATCATGTTTGTCCGTGAGAGACTGCGCTCGTGTTTGTTCGTGAGGAACTGTACGTTTAGGATTTACACCTCTCGCAGAGGGTTTTTGTTTGGAATTAACGTGTAAGACCTGTGATAGGATACACTTCAGTAAATCGTGCTGACCCGTGATAGGTGGCACCTCGGTAATTTAGTACTTTGACCTGTGATAGGCGGTACAATTATGATTTACGCCCCTTCGAGGAGGGTTTGGTTTGGAATTCCGAGTCCATGCATTTTGGCGTATATGCATTGCATTAGGGTGCTTGGAACGCAAGTCATGCTTGATTTAATGTTATGATTGCGTGTGTAAACTCAAGTTGTTGTTGTGATTATGGCATAATTGCTAAGTCTGATTGTTTGGATATGTGTGCAAGTGTTGATTGATAGCGAAACCTCGCGAGTCATGTTTGAATCAAGGTTATGGTTGCGTGTGTAAACTGAAATTGTTGTTGTGATTGTGCCATAATTGCTAAGTGTGATTGTTTGGATTTGTGTGTAAGTGTGGATTGATTGCGGAAAGTTTTCGAAACGTTTCAAAACTGAATTCTGCATTTTTCTGATGTGGTAGTCGAATACACTGAGTTGTAGTCGAATACAACCATCCTGATTTGGCTACTGACTTTTGTGTAGTCGAATACACAAGGTTGTAGTCGAATACAACTATGGTGTTTTTGCTACTGACTTCTGAAACATCCTTGCATTCGAATACATAGATGTTGTAATCGAATACGACAATGTAGTTTTGTTTAAAACTTCATTTTTTAACTCTATTTATGCATGTTTGGTATATGCAAACCCTTTCAAGGTGCATGCTAAGTTGAAAGGTTATTTTATGTATTGAAATCTAAATGTTATATGTTAATTGTTAATTTCGGTTGGTGACCCTTTACAATTATTATGGAAATCAGGGCTTTGCCCTTATATGAGAACCAGGATCTTCCCACCAGTTAGTACCCTGTGGATGGGAAGATAGCTGGACATACCTGACTGGAGCTGTGTGAGGAGGATCTTGTGTGAATTCTGAAGACTGTATCTATACCAATATTATCAACTTGACATTTTCTTTTGATGGGTCCATGTACCACTTTTTGATGTGACATGGGGAAGTTAAGATTCTTGGGCAGTGCTATTGTACAGGTGTCTGCCATGAATACCCCAGGGGTATGAGCTATGTCTGATAGGTCTCAAAGCCCTAATGCATTTTGCTGTTTTAAATACTTTGGATTTTTATTTCAAACTATTTCCGCTGCTTGTAAATGTTGTTGACTTTTTTCGTTGTATTACGACTTGAATATTTACCCAAAAGAATTTCCTTCTTTATTTCTTTGTTTTTATGAATTTGTTTTGAAAAAAAAATACACCCGCGCTGTTAAAAATCGGGGTGTTACAATATTTCTTATTAATAAGTTTATTCTATTACATTTTGGTTTTCAAGCAATGTAGTTCGACCAAAAAGTGCATAAGTTTCATTCAATAAAGATTTTAGGTCATTTGTATCTTTAATAGGTTTATTCTGATCCATTTTAGTTCTTACACAATCTAGTTTGTCGACTAAGTGCGTAAGTCTCAACATGATTTTATACTAGACCATTTTGGTTCTTAGTCAATGTAATTCGTCCTATAAGTTCATAAGTCTCAATTTTTTAAGATGTTACGTCATTTCGCTTAAAAATAGGTTTATTCTGTTCCATTTTATTACGAAGTGAATGTAGTTCGTCCTAAAAGTGCATAAGTTTTAATCAATTTTAGATTTTACGTCATTTTTGTCAGTAATAGGTTTATTCTAATCTGTTTTGGTTCATACTCAATAAAGTCCATCTAATAAGTGCTTCATTTTAATTGAATTCAGATTTTAGGTCATGTTTGACATTACTAGGTTTATTCTTGTTCATAAGTCTAAATTTATAAAGATGGTAGGTCATTTTGCTTTTTAATAGGTGTGTTCTATTCCGTTTTGATTCTTAGGTAATGTAGTAATTCCAATAAGTGCATAAGTGTCAATGTATTGAGATTTTAGGTAAATTTGGTATTTACTTTGTTTGTTCTACTCCTTTTCGGGTTTCAAGCAATGTAGTTCGTCATATAAGTAAATTAGTTTCGATAGATTAAAATTTTAGGTCTTTTATAGGTTTATTCTAATCCATTTTGATTCTTATGCAATGTAGTTCATCCAATAAGTGCATAAGTTTCAACGTATTAAGATATTTGTCATTACTTGGTTTATTCTAGTCCTTTTCGGTTCTTAGTAAATTTAGTTCATCTAATGAGTGCATTCATTTCAATGGAAAATTATTTTAGGTCATTTTCATCTTTATTATGTTTATACTAGTCCATTTTAGTTCTTAGTCAGATGTATTTCGTCCATTAAGTGCATTAGTTTCAATTCTTTAAGATGTTAGGCCATTTTTCTTATTAATAGGTTTATTTTTTTCTTATTTGTTGCATAGTGATTGTAGTTCATCGAAAATAGTCATAAGTTTTAATCTATTAAGATTTTACGTCATATTTATCTTTAATTTGTTTATTCTAATCCACTATGGTTCTTAGTCAATAAAGTTCGTCTAATTAGTGCTTTAGTTTCAATGGATTAAGATTTTAGGTCATGTTCGTCTTTACTAGGTTTATTCTTGTCGATTTTGGTTCTTAATCAACGTGGTTCGTCCAATAAGTCAATATGTCTAAATTTATGAAGATGGTTGTTCATTTTGCTTACTAATAGGTGTGTTCTATTCCATTTT
Organism: Cicer reticulatum; assembly: GCA_002896235.1. Lineage (NCBI taxonomy): Eukaryota > Viridiplantae > Streptophyta > Magnoliopsida > Fabales > Fabaceae > Cicer > Cicer reticulatum. The sequence goes on along the minus strand of PGWS01037153.1, from coordinate 8,486 downwards.
GGTTCTTAGTCAATGTAGTTATTCCAATAAATGCATAAGTGTCAATTGATTAAGATATTAAGTCAATTTTTTCTTTACTTTGTTTATTCTACTCCATTGTGGTTTTCAGGCAATGTAGTTCTGCAGATAAGTGCATGAGTTTCAATATATTAAAATTTTAGGCCATTCATGTCTTTAATAGGTTTATTTTAGTTCTTATGCAATGTATTTACTCCTATAAGTGCATTAGTTTTAATTTTTTAAGATGTTAGTATATTTTGTTATTAATAGGTTTATTCTTTTCCTATTTTTTCATAGTGAATGTAGTTCATCCAATAAGTGCATAAGTTTTAATCGACGAATATTTAAGCTCATTTTTTTTTTTTCATTCATAGGTTTATTGTAATATGTTTTTGTTCTTTGGAAATTTAGTTCGACCAAAAAGTGCATAAGTTTCAACTGATAAAGATTTTAGGTCATTTGTGTCTTTAATAGGTTTATTCTAAGCCATGTTGGTTTTTTGGAAATGCAGTTTGTCAAATAAGTGCGTAAGTGTCAACAAATTAAATTTTTTTTTCATTTTGGTCTTATTAGGTTTATTCTAAGCCTTTTTGGCTCTTAGTCAATGTAGCTCATCTTATGAGTGCTTTAGTTTCAACAGAACGTGATTTTAGGTCAATTTCATCTTTACTAGGTTTATACCAGTCCTTTCTTTTTCTTAGTCAATGTATTTTGTCATACTAGTGCATAAGTCTCAATTTTTAAAGATGTTAGACCATTTTGCTTATTAATTGGTTTTTTCTATTCCATTTTTTTCGTAGTGAATGTAGTTCGTCCAAAAATTGCATAAGTTTTAATAAATTTATATTTTACATCATTTTTATCTTTAATAGGTTATTCTTGTCCATTTTGATTCTTAGTCAATGTAATTCATCCAATAAGTCCATAAGTCTAAATTTATAAAGATGGTAGGTCATTTTGCTTATTATTAGGTGTATTTTATTCCATTTTGGCTCTTAGTGAAAGTAGTTATTCCAATAAGTGCATAATTGTCAATGGATTAAGATTTAAGGCCAATTTGGTCTTTACTTGGTTAATTGTACTCCATTTCGGTTTTCAGGCAATGTAGTTTGCAGATAATAGTATTTCTTTTGATAGATTAAAATTTTAGGTAATTTATGTCTTTAATAGGTTTATTCCAATCCATTTTGTTTCTTATACAATGTAGTTCGCCCAATAAGTTCGTAATTTTCAACGGATTAAGATTTTTGTCATTTTAGTCATTACTAGGTTTATTCTAATCCTTTTCGGTTCTTAGTCAATGTAGTTCATCTAATGAGTGCATTCGTTTCAATGGATAATGATTTTAGGTCGTTTTCATCTTTACTATGTTTATACCCATTTTGGTTCTTAGTCGATGTATTCCGTCCTATACGTGCATTAGTTTCAATTCTTTAACATGTTAGGTGATTTTGCTTATTAATTGGTGTTTTCTATTCCATTTTGTTTCGTAGTGAATGTAGTTCGTCCAGAACCAACATGAGTTTTAATCGATTAAGATTTTACATCATTTTTATCTTTAATAGGTTTATTATAATCAATTTTGGTTGTTAGTCAATAAAGATTGTCTAATAAGTTCTTTAGTTTTAATGGATTAAGATTTTAGGTCATGTTCAACTTTACTAGGTTTTGGTTGTTAGTCAAGGTTATGATTGCGTGTGTAAACTCAAATTGTTGTTGTGATTGTGCCATAATTGCTAAGTGTGATTGTTTGGATTTGTGTGTAAGTGTGGATTGATTGCGAAACCTTTTTGAAACGTTTCAAAACTGAATTCTACATGTTTCTGATGTGGTAGTCGAATACACTGAGCTGTAATCGAATACAACCATCTTGATTTGGCTACTGACTTCTGTGTAGTCGAATACACAAGGCTTTAGTCGAATACAGCTATGTTGTTTTTGCTACTGACTTTTGTGTAGTCGAATACAGAAGGTTGTAGTCGAATACAACTATGCTTTTTTTTCTACTAACTTAAGAAACAGCCTTGTATTCGAATACAGAGATGTTGTATTTGAATACGACAGTGCAGTTTTGTTTAAAACTTCATTTTTCAACTCTGTTTATGCATGTTTGGCATATGCAAACCCTTTCAAGGTTCATTCTAAGTTTAAAGCTTATTTTATGCATTGAAATCTAAATGCTATATGTTAATTGTTAATTTTGGTTGGTGACCCTTTACAATTATTGTGGAAATCTGGGCTTTGCCCTCATATGAGAACCATGATCTTCTCACCGGTTTGTACCCTGTGGATGGGAAGGTAGTTTGACATACCTGACTGGAGCTGTGTTAGGAGGATCTTGCGGAGCGCGTGGAGATCACCCGGGTTGTATAGTTTTTTGTAGTATGATCGGATTAGGTGGTTGTATAGGGACTAGTTGTCTTTCTTTTGTGGTTGTAGATATTTGAATTTGGAAGACTGTACCTATACCAATATTGTCAGCTTGACATTTTCTTTTGATGGGTTCATGTACCACTTTTTATGTATTTTGGTGTGTTTTGGTATTGAACTCTGAGGCTTTTTAGCCAAGTTATTGATATTTTGTACGTTTAATGCCCCGACTAAAATTATTCGTCGATAAATAAATTATATTAACTATGGTAAATCTTTTGTCGAAGGATAATTTTTATATGTTTACGAAGAATTTAATTTCGGGCAGTTTTGTTAAAAAAATATATCGGGTTGATGAAAATTGTATCTTCAATTGAGTGCGAATGAGAGTGGATCATTTTATCAAATGGTTGAGAAGTTATGGTTAAATGGTGAAATTTTAATAAATATCTAGATATTTTAGATATTTGTTAAGTTATAATTAATATATATAAATGTTTGAGGGAAAAAGAAAGGAAAGGAAAAGAAAGAAAAGGAAATGAAGGAAAAAGAAAGAAATGAAAACTGAAAAAGAAAACGTTTTTTTCCTCCCCGGTTTTCACGCGAATCCTCCATCTTCTTCCTCCTTCTTCATTTTCGTTTACTTCCTTTTGATTTCAGAAAAGAAAACCAATGCTTGGTGGGTAAGAAAGCAACGAACCCCCAACTTCATTCTTTTTCTCAGATTCGAAAACGGTGTTGGTGATTTCAAAAACTGTCAAACGCAACCCTCGCGTTTCTTCTAGATCTAAGCTTTATTTCGCGAAGAGATAGAAGGGAAAGTTGTTCATCCTCCCGCTACGGAGCCAGCGAACTAACTTTGGAAGCGACGACGTGAACGAAGTTTTTACCTGAATTAATCGTGGTGCCGTAATTGCTTGTTAAAGTTCTCGTTAAGGTAAGGGCTCCTTCCACACTTTTAGTTTGCATTTAGGACCATACATGAGAGATTGTGGAAAAGAAATTAAACGTATTTGAGGTGTGAATTTGTGGAAAATGAATTTAATTTGGTTATGTCTGAATTAGTGGAATTTGTTTTCCAAGTTTTGAAGTGTGGTTTGTGATGATTTATGTTTGTTGTGATTGATGAGTTCATAAATAATATTATAAATTTTTGAGAGGTATTTTATGTGTGGATTGTGAAAAATGAATTAACGTGATTTAAGTGTGGTTGAGGAAAATTGTTTTGATGTGTTTGAGGGGTGGTTTGTGGAAATTAATTTGGTGTAAAATTATGTTTGAAATTGTTGAAATTAATGGGTGAATTATGGTTAAAATATGTGGAGTTGTAATATGGGTGATTTGTAAATTAAATTTGGTGGGATTTGAGAAATTTTGAAAGTGATGGGTGAATTGTTGAATTAAATTTGAGGTGGTAATGAGTGAATTTATGGAGATTAATTTGGATGTGATTATGTGCTCATAATTGATATTATGAATGATTGTGGTGTGATTATGTGTGATGTTGTGGTGATTAAGTTTTGATGTGATTATGTGTTCAAAACTGCTATATTTATGTTTAAGGTGCATTGAGATGTGATTAAGTGGTGACCGCGATGGGCCCCGATGTTTAAGTGGTGACCGCGATGGGCCACAATGTTAAGTGGTGACCGCGATGGGCCACGGGATGGTTCCATGAGTGGAGTGGTTCATCTTATCCTTACGAGGATTTGTCTATGGTGTTTGTCTGTGAGAGGCAACACTATAGAAAATTGTGTTTGTCAGTGAGAGATTGCACTGGTGTGTTTGTCCGTGAGAGACTACACCATAGAAAATTGTGTTTGTCCGTGAGAGACTGCACTGGTGTTTGTCCGTGAGAGACTACACCCTACTAAATAGTGTTTGTCCGTGAGAGATTGCACTGGTGTTTGTCCGTGAGAGACTACACCCTAGAAAATTGTGTTTGTCCGTGAGAGACTGCACTAGGGTTTGTCCCTGAGAGACTACACCCTAGTGAATCGTGTTTGTCCGTGAGAGACTGCACTAGTGTTTGTCCATGAGAGACTACACCCTAGAAAATTGTGTTTCTCCGTGAGAGACTACACTCGTGTTTGTTCGTGAGGATCTGTACGTTTAGGATTTACACCTCTCGCATAGGGGTTTTGTTTGGAATTAAGGTGTAAGACTTGTGATAGGCTACACTTTATTAAATCGTGCTGACCCGTGATAGGTGGCACCCCGGTAATTTAGTACTTTGGCCTGTGATAGGCGGTACAATTATGATTTAGGCCCCTTCGAGGAGGGTTTGGATTGGAATTCCGAGTCCATGCATTTTGGCATATACACCTTGCATTAGGGTGCTTGGCATGCGAGTCATGCTTGATTTAATGTTATGATTGTGTGTGTAAACTCAAGTTGTTGTTGTGATTATGACATAATTGCTAAGTGTGATTGTTTGAATTTGTGTGCAAGTGTTGATGGATTGCGAAACATCGCGAGTCATGTTTGATTCAAGGTTATGATTGCCTGTGTAAACTCAACTTGTTGTTGTGATTGGCCATAATTGCTAAGTGTGATTGTTTGGATTTGTGTAAGTATGGATTGATTGCGAAACCTTTTCGAAACATTTCGAAACTGAATTCTGCATGTTTCTGATGTGGTAGTGGAATACTAGTTGTAGTCGAATACAACCATCCTGATTTGACTACTGACTTCTGTGTAGTCGAATATGTATGGCTGTAGTCGAATACAGCTATGCTGTTTTTGCTACTGATTTCTGTGTAGTCGAATAAACAAGGCTGTAGTCGAATACAACTATGCTGTTTTTGCTACTGACATCTGAAACATCCTTGCATTCGAATACAAAGATGCTGTAATCGAATACGACAATGCAGTTTTGTTTAAAACTTCATTTTTGAACTCTGTTTATGCATGTTTGGTATATGCAAACCCTTTCAAGGTGCATGCTAAGTTGAAAGGTTATTTTATGCATTGAAATCTAAATGCTATATGTTAATTGTTAATTTCGGTGGGTGACCCTTTTCAGTTATTGTGGAAATCTGGGCTTTGCCCTCACATGAGAACCAGGATCTTCCCACTGGTTAGTACCCTTTGGATGGGAAGGTAGCTGAACATACCTGACTGGAGGTGTATCATGAGGATCTTGTGGGGCGCGTGGAGATCAACGAGTTGTATAGGTTTTTGTAGTATGATCAGATTAGGTGGTTGTATAGGGACTAGTTGTCTTTCTTTTGCGGTTGTAGATATTGGAATTTGGAATAGTGTACCTATACCATTATTGTCAGCTTCACATTTTCTTTTGATGGGTCCGTGTACCACTTTTTCATGTAACGTGGGGAAGTTAAGATTCTTGAGCAGTGCTAATCTTAGTTCTTAGTCAATGTATTTCGTCCTATAATTTCATAAGTCTCAATTTTTTAAGATGTTACGTTATTTCGCTTAAAAATAGGTTTATTCTATTCCATTTTATTACGAAGTGGATGTAGTTTGTTCCAAAAGTGCATAAGTTTTAATCAATTTCAGATTTTACGTCATTTTTATCATTAATAGGTTTATTCTAATTTGTTTTTGTTTATACTCAATAAATTCCATATAATACGTGCTTCATTTTCAACAGATTCAGATTTTAGGTCATGTTCGACATTACTAGGTTTATTCTTGTCCATTTTGGTTATTACCCAATGTAGTTCGTCCAATAAGTTCATAAGTCTAAATTTATAAAGATGGTAGGTCATTTTGCTTATTAATAGGTGTATTCTATTCCATTCTGATTCTTAGGCAATGTAGTAATTCCAATAAGTTCATAAGTGTCAATGTATTGAGATTATAGGTAAATTTGGTATTTACTTTGTTTGTTCTACTCCTTTTCGGGTTTCAGGCAATGTAGTTCGTTAGATAAGTAAATTAGTTTCGATAGATTAAAATTTTAGGTCTTTTATAGGTTTATTCTAATCCATTTTGGTTCTTATGCAACATAGTTCATCCAATAAGTGCATAAGTTTCAACGTATTAATATTTTTGTCATTACTAGGTTTATTCTAGTCCTTTTCGGTTCTTAGTTAATTTAGTTCATCTAATGAGTGCATTCATTTCAATGGAAAATTATTTTAGATCATTTTCATCTTTATTAGCTTATTCTAGTCCATTTAGTGTTTTTAACCAATCTTATGCACCCATTAAGTTCATTTGTGTCATTGGATTAACATTTAGGTGATTTTCTTCCACCCTAAGCTTATTCAAGTCCATTTAGGGTTTTTGTCCAATCGTGAGCATCCAATAAGTTCATTTGTGTCATTGGATTAACATTTAGGTCTTTTTCGTCCTCCCTAGGCTTATTCTAGTCCAATTACGGTTTTTAACCAATCTTGTGCATCCAATACTTGTGTTTGTGTCATTGGATTAATATTTAGGTTATTTTCGTCCTCCTTAGGCTTATTCTAGTCTAATTAGGGGTTTCAACCAATCTTGTGCATCCGATAGGTGTGTTTGTGTCATTGGATTAAAATTTAGGTCATTTTCGTCCTTCCTAGCCGTATTCTTGTTCATTTAGGGTTTTTGTCCATTTAGCGTTTTTAACCAATCTTGTGCATCCAATAAGTTCATTTGTGTCATTGGATTAACATTTAGATCATTTTGGTCCTGCCTAGGCTTATTCTAGTACAATTAGGGTTTTAACCATTCTTGTGCATCCAATAGGTGTGTTTGTGTCATTGGATTAACATTTACGTTATTTACGTCCTCCCTAGGCTTACTCTTGTCCTTTTAGGATTTTTGTCCAATCTTGTGCATCCAAAAAGTTCATTTGTGTCATTGGATTAATATTTAGGTCATTTTCATCCTCCTTAAGCTTAATCTAGTCCATTTAGCGTTTTTAACCAATATTGTGCATCCAATAAATTCATTTGTTTTATTGTATTAACATTTCGGTCATATTCATCCTCCCTAGGCTTATTCTTGCCCACTTAGGATTTTTAACAAATCTTGTGCTTCCAATAGGCGTGTTTGTTCCATTGGATTAATATTTAGGTCACTTTCGTCCTCCTTCGGATTATTCTAGTCCCTTTAGGGTTTTAAACCAATCTCTTGCATCCAATAAGTTAATTTGTGTCATTGGATTAGCTTTTAGGTCATATTCGTCCTCCTTAGGCTTATTCTAGTCCAATTAGGGTTTTTAACAATTCATGTGCACCCAATGTTGTGTTTGTGTCATTGATTTAACATATAGGTCATTTTCATCCTCCCTAGGCTTATTCTAGTCCATTTTCACCAATCTTTTGAATCCAATAAGTTCATTGGATTATTATTTAAGTTATTTTCGTCCTCGCTAGGCTATTTCAAGTCTAATTAGGGTTTTCAACCAATCTTGTGCATCCAATTGATGTGTTTGGGTCATTTGATTAAATTTTAGGTCATTTTCGTCCTTCCTAGGCGATTTCTTGTTCGTTTAGGGTTTTTTTTTTCCAATCTTGTGCATCTAAATAGTTCATTTGTGTCATTGGATTAACATTTAGGTGATTTTCGTCCTCACTAAGGTTATTCTAGTCCATTTAGCGTTTTTAACCAATCTTGTGCATCCAATTAGTTCATTTTTTCATTGGATTAACATTTAGATCATTTCGGTCCTGCCTAGGCTTATTCTAGTACAATTAGGGATTTTAACAATTCTTGTGCATCCAATACGTGTGTTTGTGTCATTGGATTAACATTTACGTTATTTTCGTCCTCCTTGTGCTTACTCTTGTCCATTTAGGATTTTTGTACAATCTTAGGCATCCAAAAAGTTCATTTGTGTCATTGGATTAATATTTAAGTTATTTTCGTCCTCCTTAAGCTTAATCTAGTCCATTTTGCGTTTTGACCAATATTGTGCATCCAATAAATTCATCTGTGTCATTGTATTAACATTTAGGTCATATTCGTCCTCCCTAGCCTTATTCTAGTCCACTTAGGATTGTTAACAAATCTTGTGCTTTCAATAGGCGTGTTTGTGCCATTGGATTAATATTTAGGTCACTTTCGTCCTCCATAGGATTATTCTAGTCCATTTAGGGTTTTTAACCAATCTTGTGCATCCAATACTTGTGTTTGTGTCATTGGATTAATATTTAGTTTATTTT
>PGWS01037152.1:0-24751 GCA_002896235.1 Cicer reticulatum | reverse complement strand
TAGGGTTTTTAACCTATCTTGTGCATCCAATAGGTGTGTTCTCAGTGTCCATCTTGGAATACATTTTAGGTCATATTCGCTCTCTCTAGGCTTATTCTTGTCCAATTAGGGTTCTTAAAACCAATCTTGTGCATCCAATAAGTTATTTGTGTCATTGGATGACATTCATGCCTTTAGGTCATTCGTTCCATCATCCTCGCCTTATCTGTCATTTAGGGTTTTTGAGCAACCTATCCTTCCAATAGTTCAACTGTTGTGTAATTGGATGAACATTTAGGTTCATTTTACGTCCTACCTAGGCTTATTCTTGTCCAATTAGATTCTAACCAATCTTGTCCACCAATTAAGTTCATGTGTGTTAAGTGGATGAACATTTAGGTCATTTTCATCCTCCCTAGGCTATTCTAATCCAATTAGTGTTTCATTAACCCAATGTTTTTGCATCCGAATAAGTGTCAATTGTGTCATTGGATAAAATTTAGGTCCATTTTCGTCCTCCTTAGACTTATCTTGCTGCAGTTAGGGTTTAAACCAATCTTGGTGCATCCAATAAGTCATTTGTGTATGGATGAACATTTAGTCATTTCGTCTCCTTTGGCTTATCTTTTCCACAATAAGGATTTTTAACCAATCTTGTGCATTCCAATAAGTGTGTTTGTGTTATTGGATGAACATTTATGTCAATTCATCCTCCTTAGGCTTATTCTAGTGCCACTTAGGTTTAACCAATCTTGTGCATCTATTAAGTTAATTTGTGTCATTTGGATTAAACATTTTGGTCATTTTCGTCCTCACTAGGCACTATTCTTGTCCAATTACGGTTTTTATACCGACCTTGTGCATCCAAAGGGAGTGTTTGTTTCATTGGATTAACATATAGGTCATTTTCGTCCTCCTAGGCTTATTCTACTCCATTAGGTTTTTACCAACTTGTGCATCTAATATGTCATTTGTGTCATTGTTACTCATTTAGGTCATTTTCGTCCTCACTAGGCCTATGCTTGTCCAATTAGGGTTTTTAACCAATCTTGTGCATCCAATACGTGTGTTTGTGTCATTGGATAAACACTTTTGTCATATATGTCCTCCCTAGGGTTATTCTTGTCCAATTAGGGTTTTTAACCAATCTTATGCATCCAATAGGTGTGTTTGAGTCATTAGATTAACATTTAGATCAGTTTTGTCCTCCCTAAGCTTATTCTAGTCCAATTAGGGTTTTTAACCAATCTTGTGAATCTAATAAGTTCGTTTGTGTCATTGGATTGAACATTTAGGTCATTTCATCCTCCCTAGGCTTATTCTCTCTATTTTAGGATTTATTAACCAATCTTGTGTATACCCACAAAGGAGTGTTTGTGGTCATTGGATGAATATTTATGTCATTTTCGTCCTCCTAGCTTATTCTACTCCCATTTAGTGGTTTTTAACCAATCTTGTGCATCTAATAAGTTCATTGTGTGTCATGGATTAACATTAAGGTTGTTCGTCCCTCCCTAGCCTTATTCTTGTCCAATCTAGGGGTATTTTTAACCAACTTTTGTGCATCCAATACTTCATGTGTGTCATTGGATTAACAATATAGGTCATTTTCGTCCTCCCTAGGCTTATTCTGTCCAATTAGGTTTTTAACCAATCTTGTGCATCCAATATGTGTGTTTGAGTATTAGATTTACATTTTGGTCAGTTTCGTCCTTCCCTAGACTTATTCTAGCTCCAATTAGGGTTTTTTACCCAATCTTGTGAATCTAATAAGTTCGTTTGTGTAATTGGATTAACATTTAGGTCATTTTCGTCCTCCCTAGGCTTATTCTTGTCCATTTTGGGCTTTAACCCAATTTGTGCATCCAATAGGTGGTTTGTGTCACAGAATTAACATTTAGATCATTTTCGTCCTCCTTAGGCTTATTCTACTCCAATTAGGTTTTAACCAATCTTTGTGCATCCAATAACTTCATTTTGTGTCATCAGATAACACTTTAGGTCATTTTTGCTGCCTAGTCATATTCATGTCTAATTTATGTTTTTTAACCAATCTTGTGCATCCAATAGGTGTGTTGGTGTCATTAGATGAACATTTAGATCATTTTCGTCCTCCCTAGCTTGTTCTAGTCCAATTAGGATTTTTAAAAAATCCTTGTGCGTCCAATAGGTTGTTTGTGTTATTGGATATGACATATTAGGTCATTTTCGTCCTTCATAGGCTTTATTCTAGTCCAATTAGGGTTTTTTAACCAATTCTTGTGCATCCAATAACTTCATTTGTGTCATTGGGTTAACACTTAGGTCATTTTGTCCTCCCTATGCTTATTCTTGTCCAATTAGGGTTTTTACCAATCTGTACATCGAATAGGTGTGTTTGTGTCATTAGATTAACATTTTAGATCATTTTCGTACTCCCTAGGTTATTCTAGTCCAATAAGGGTTTTTAACCAATCTTCTGCATCTAAAGGGTTCATTTGTGTAATTGGATTAACATTTAGGTCATTTTCGTCCTCCCTATTTTATTCTAGTCCAATTAGAGTTTTTTAACCAACTTTGTGCATCTAATAAGTTCATTTGCGTCATTGATTAACATTTAGGTCATTTTTCGTCCTCCCTAGGCTTATTCTACTCCAATTAGCGTTTTTAAACCAACCTTGTGCATCCAATAGGTGTGTTTGTGTCATTGGATAACATTTAGGTCATATTCGTCCTCCCTAGGCTTATTCTTGTCCAATTAGGATTTTTAACCAATCTTGTGCATCCAATAGGTTGTTTGTGTCATTGGATTAACATTTAGGTCATTTTCGTCCTCTCTAGGCTTATTCTAGTCCAATTAGTGTTTTTAACCAATCTTGTGCATCCAATAAGTTCATTTGTGTCATTGAATTAACATTTAGGTCATTTTTGTCCTCCCCTAGTCTTATTCTTTGTCCAATTAGGGTTTTTAACCAATCTTGTGCATCCAATAGGTGTCATTTGGTGTCATTGATTAACATTTAGTCATTTTTGTCCTCCCTAGGCTTATTCTAGTCCAATTAGGGTTTTTAACCAATCATTTGTGAATCTAATAAATTCATTTGTGTCATTGGATTAACATTTAGGTCATTTTCGTCATCCCTAGGCTTATTCTACTCCAATTAGGGTTTTAACCAATCTTGTGCATCCAATAGGTGTGTTTGTGTCATTTGATTAACATTTAGGTCATTTTCGTCCTCCCTAGGCTTATTCTAGTCCAATTAGGGTTTTTAACCAATTTGTGCATCTAATAAAGTTCTTTTGTGTCATTGGAATAACATTTAGGTCATTTTTCGTCCTCGCCTAGGCTTATTCTTGTCCAATTAGGGTTTTTAACCAATCTTGTGCATCCAATAGGTGTGTTTGTGTCATTGGATTAACATTTAGGTCATTTTCGTCCTCCCTAGGCTTATTCTAGTCCAATTAGGTTGTTTTTAACCAATCTTGTGCATGCAATAAGTTCATTTGTGTCATTGGATTAACATTTTAGGTCATTTTCATCCTCCCTAGGCTTATTCTAGTGTCCAATTAGGGTTTTTAACCAATCTTGTGCATCCAATAGGTGTGTTTGTGTCATTGATTAACATTCGGTCATTTTCGTCCTCCCTAGGCTTATTCTTGTCCAATTAGGGTTTTAACCAATCTTGTGCATCTAATAAGTTCATTTGTGTCATTGGATAAACATTTAGGTCATTTTCATCCTCCCTAGGCTTATTCTTGTCCAATTAGGGTTTTTAACCAATCTTGTGCATCCAATAGATGTGTTTGTGTCATTGGATTAACATTTAGATCATTTTTCGTCCTCCCTAGGCTTATTCTTGTCCAATTAGGGTTTTTAACCAATCTTGTGCATCCAATACCTTCATTTTGTGTCATTGGATTAACATTTAGGTCATTTTCGTCCTCCTAGGCTTATTCTAGTCCAATTAGTTGTTTTTAACCAATCTTGTGCATCCAATAAGTTCATTTGTTTCATTGGACATTAACATTTAGGTCATTTTCGTCCTCCCTAGACTTATTCTAATCCAATTAGCGTTTTTAACCAATCTTGTGCATCCAATATGTGTGTTTGTGTCAATTGATTGACATTTTAGGTCATTTTCGTCCTCCCTAGGCTTATTCTAGTCCAATTAGGGTTTTTAACCTAATCTTGTGCATCTAATAAGTTCAATTTTGTGTCATTGGATTAACATTTAGGTCATGATTCGTCCTCCCTAGGCTTATTCTTGTCCAATTAGGCATTTTTAACCAATCTTGTGCATCCAATAGGTTCATTTGTGTCCATTGGATTAACATTTAGGTCATTTTCGTCCTCCCTAGGTTGTTCTAGTCCAATTAGGATTTTTAACCAATCTTGTGCATCCAATAGGTGTGTTTGTGTCATTGGATTAACATTTAGGTCATTTTCGTCCTCCATAGGCTTATTCTAGTCCAATTAGGGTTTTTAACCAATCTTGTGCATCCAATAACTTCATTTGTGTCATTGGATTAACATTTAGGTCATTTTTTGTCCTCCCTAGGCTATTCTTGTCCAATTAGGGTTTTTAACCAATCTTGTGCATCCAATAAGTTCATTTGTGTCATTGATTAACATTTAGGTCATTTTCGTCCTCCCTAGGTTTATTCTTGTCCAATAGGGTTTTTTAACCAATCTTGTGCATCCAATAAGTTCATTTGTGTCATTGGATTAACATTTAGGTCATTTTCGTCCTCCCTAGGCTTATTCTTGTCCAATTAGGGTTTTAACCAATCTTGTGCATCCAATAGGTGTGTTTGTGTCATTGGATGAACATTTAGGTCATTTTCGTCCTCTTAGGCTTATTTCTAGTCCAATTAGGGTTTTTAACCAATCTTGTGCATCTAATAAGTTCATTTGTGTCATTGGATTCACATTTAGGTCATTTTTATCCTCCCTAGGCTTATTCTAGTCCAATTAGGGTTTTTTAAACAAATCTTGTGCATCCAATAAGTGGTCATTTGTGTCATTGGATTAACATTTAGGTCATTTTTGTCCTCCTAGGCTTATTCTTGTCCAATTAGGGTTTTTAAACAATCTTGTGCATCCAATAGGTTCATTTGTGTCATTGGATACACATTTAGGTCATTTTCGTCCTCCCTAGGCTTATTCTAGTCCCAATTAGGGTTTTTTAACCAATCTTGTGCATCCAATAACTTCATTTGTGTCATTGGATTAACATTTAGGTCATTTTCGTCCTCCCTAGGCTTATTCTAGTCCATTTAGGGCTTTTAACCAATCTGTGTGCATCCAATAGGTGTGTTTGTGTCATTTAGATTAACATTTAGGTCATTTTCGTCCTCCTTAGGCTTATTTTACTCCAATTAAGGTTTTTAACCAATCTTGTGCATCCAATAAGTTCATTTGTGTCATTGGATTAACATTTAGGTCATTTTTGTCCTCCCTAGTCATATTCACTAATTAGGGTTGTTTTCGTGAATCTTGTGCATCCAATAGGTTATTTGTGTCATTAGATTAACATTTAGTCATTTTCGTCCTCCCTAGGCTTATTCTTGTCCAATTAGGGTTTTTAACCAATCTTGTGCGTCCAATAGGTTCATGTTGTATGTTATTGGTCATTGGATGAACATTTTAGGTCATTTTCGTCCTCCCTAGGCTTATTCTAGTCCAATTAGGGTTTTAAACCAATCTTGTGCATCCAATAACTTCATTTGTGTCATTGGATTAACACTTAGGTCATTTTTGTCCCTCCCTAGGCTTATTCTTGTCCAATTAGGGTTTTTAACCAATCTTGTGCATCCAATAGGTGTGTTTGTGTCATTGGATTAAACATTAGATCATTTTTCGTCCTCCCTAGGTTTATTCTAGTCCAATTAGGGTTTTTAACCAATCTTGTGCATCTAATAGGTTCATTTGTGTCATTGGATTATCATTTAGGTCATTTTCGTCCTCCTATGCTTTATTTAGTCCAATTAGGATTTTAACCAACATTGTGCATCTAATAAGTTCAATTTGTGTCATTGGATTAACATTTAGGTCATTTTCGTCCTCCTAGACTTATTCTACTCCAATTAGGGTTTTTAACCAACCCTTGTGCATCCAATAGGTGTGTTTGTGGTCATTTATTTAACATTTAGGTCATTATTCGTCCTCCCTAGGCTTATTCTTGTCCTAATTAGGATTTAAACCAATCTTGTGCATCCAATAGGTTGTTTGTGTCATTGGATTAACATTTAGGTCATTTTCGTCCTCCCTAGGCTTATTCTAGTCCAATTAGGGTTTTTAACCAATCTTGTGCATCCAATAATTTCATTTGTGTCATTGAATTAACATTTTAGGTCATTTTCGTCCTCCCTAGGCTTATTCTTGTCCAATTAGGGTTTTTAACCAATCTTGTGCATCCAATAGGTGTGTTTGTGTCATTGGATGAACATTTAGGTCATTTTCGTCCTCCCTAGGTTTATTCTAGTCCAATTAGGGTTTTTAACCAATCTTGTGCATCTAATAAGTTCATTTTGTGTCATTGGATTAACATTTAGGTCATTTTCGTCCTCCCTAGGCTTATTCTTGTCCAATTAGGGTTTTTAACCAATCTTGTGCATCCAATAGGTGTGTTTGTGTCATTTGATTGAACATTTAGGTCATTTTCGTC
The DNA here is from genome assembly GCA_002896235.1 of Cicer reticulatum. NCBI lineage: Eukaryota > Viridiplantae > Streptophyta > Magnoliopsida > Fabales > Fabaceae > Cicer > Cicer reticulatum. The sequence goes on along the minus strand of PGWS01037152.1, from coordinate 18,125 downwards.
CTCCCTAGGCTTATTCTAGTCCAATTAGGGTTTTAACCAATCTTGTGCATTCTAATAAGTTCATTTGTGTCATTGGATCCAATAACATTTTGGTCATTTCTCGTCATCCCTAGGCTTATTCTTGTCCAATTAGGTTTTTTAACAAATCTTGTGCATCTAGTCCAATAAGGTTGTTTGTGTCATCATTGGATTAACATTTAGGTCATTTTGTCCTCCCTAGGCTTATTCTAGTCCAATTAGGGTTTTTAACCAATCTTGTGCATCCAATAAGTTTCATTTGTGTCATTGGATTAACATTTAGGTCATTTTCGTCATCCCTAGGCTTATTCTTGTCCAATTAGGGTTTTTAACCAATCTTGTGCATCCAATAGGTGTGTTTGTGTCATTGGATGAACATTTAGGTCATTTTCGTCCTCCCTAGGCTTATTCTAGTCCAATTAGGGTTTTTAACCAATCTTGTGCATCCAATAAGTTCATTTGTGTCATTGGATGAAACATTTAGGTCATTTTTCGTCCTCCCTAGGCTTATTCTTGTCCAATTAGGGTTTTTAACCAATCTTGTGCATCCAATAAGTTCATTGTGTCATTAGATTAACATTTAGATCATTTTTCGTCCTCTCTAGGCTTATTCTAGTCCAATTAGGGTTTTTAACCAATCTTGTGCATCTAATAAGTTCATTTTTGTGTCATTGGATTAACATTTAGGTCATTTTCGTCCTCCGTAGGCTTATTCTTGTCCAATTAGTGTTTTTAACCAATCTTGTGCATAAATAAGTTCATTTGTGTCATTGGATTAACATTTAGGTCATTTTCGTCCTCCCTAGGCTTATTCTACTCCAATTAGGTTTTTAACCAATCTTGTGCATCCAATAAGTGTGTTTGTGTCATTGATTAACATTTAGGTCATTTTCGTCCTCCCTAGGCTTATTCTAGTCCAATTAGGGTTTTAAGCTATCTTCTGCATCTAATAAGTTCATTTGTGTCATTGGATTAACATTTAGGTCATTTTCGTCCTCCCTAGGCTTATTCTTGTCCAATTAGGGTTTTTAACCAATCTTGTGCATCCAATAGGTGTGTTTGTGTCATTAGATTAACATTTAGATCATTTTCGTCCTCCCTAGGCTTATTCTAGTCCAATTAGGCTTTTTAACCAATCTTGTGCATCCAATAGGTTCATTTTGTGTCATTGGATTAACATTTAGGTCATTTTCGTCCTTCATAGGCTTTATTCTAGTCCAATTAGGGTTTTAAACCAATCTTGTGCATCCAATAACTTCATTTGTGTCATTGGATTAACACTTAGGTCATTTTTGTCCTCCCTATGCTTATTCTTGTCCAATTAGGGTTTTTAACCAATCTTGTGCATCCAATAGGTGTGTTTGTGTCATTAGATTAACATTTAGGTCATTTTCGTCCTCCCTAGGTTTATTCTAGTCCAATTAGGGTTTTTAACCAATCTTGTGCATCTAATAAGTTCATTTGTGTCATTGGATTAACATTTAGGTCATTTTCGTCCTCCCTAGACTTATTCTACTCCAATTAGCGTTTTTAACCAACCTTGTGCATCCAATAGGTGTGTTTGTGTCAATTGATTAACATTTAGGTCATTTTCGTCCTCCCTAGGCTTATCTAGTCCAATTAGGGTATTTAACCTAACTTGTGCATCTAATAAGTTCATTTGTGTCATTGGATTAACATTTAGGTCATTTTCGTCCTCACTAGGCTTATTCTTGTCCAATTAGGGTTTTTAACCAATCTTGTGCATCCAATTGGTTCATTTGTGTCATTGGATTAACATTTAGGTCATTTTCGTCCTCCCAGGCTTATTCTAGTCCAATTAGGGTTTTTAACAAATCTTGTGCATCTAATAAGTTCATTTGTGTCATTGGATTAACATTTAGGTCATTTTTCGTCCTCCCTAGGCTTATTCTTGTCCAATTAGGGTTTTTACCAATCTTGTGCATCCAATTAGGTGTGTTTTGTGTTATTGGATAACATTTAGGTCATTTTCGTCCTCCCTAGGCTTATTCTATTCCAATTAGGGGGTTTTCACCAATCTTGTGCATCCAATTGGGTTTTTAACAATTCTTGTGCATCTATTAAGTTCATTTTTGTCATTGGATTAACATTTAAGTCATTTTTCGTCCTCCCTAGGCTTATCTTGTCCAATTAGGGTTTTTAACCAATCTTGTGCATCCAATAGGTGTGTTTGTGTTATTGGATTAACATTTAGGTCATTTTCGTCCTCCCTAGGCTTATTCTAGTCCAATTAGGGTTTTTAACCAATCTTGTGCATCCAATAACTTCATTTGTTCATTTGTGTCATTAGATCAACATTTAGATCATTTTCGTCCTCCCTATATTTATTCTAGTCCAATTAGAGTTTTTAACCAATTATGTGCATCTAATAAGCTTCATTTGTGTCATTGGATTAACATTTAGGTCATTTTCGTCCTCCCTAGGCTTATTCTACTCCAATTAGCGTTTTTAACCAATCTTGTGCATCCATTGGAGTGTTTGTGTCATTGGATTAAAATTTAGGTCATTTACGTCCTCCCTAGGCTTATTCTAGTCCAATTAGGTTTTTAACCAATCTTGTGCATCAAATAAGTTCATTTGTGTCATTGGATTAACATTTAGGTCATTTTCGTCCTCACTAGGCTTATTCTTGTCCAATTAGGGTTTTTAACCAATCCTGTGCATCCAATAGGTGTGTTTTGTGTCATTGGATTAACATTTAGGTCATTTTCGTCATCCCTAGGCTTATTCTAGTCTAATTAGGGTGTTTAACCAATCTTGTGCATCCAGTAACTTCATTTGTGTCATTGGATTAACATTTAGATCATTTTCGTCCTCCCTAGGCTTATTCTAGTCCAATTAGGGTTTTTAACCAATCTTGTGCATCCAATAGGTGTGTTTGTGTCATTGGTTTAAAATTAGAGGTCATTTTCATCCTTCCTAGGCTTATTCTAGTCCAATTAGGGTTTTTAACCAATCTAGTGCATCCAATAACTTCTTTTGTGTCATATGGGTAACACTTAGGTCATTTTTGTCATGCCTAGGCTTATTCTTGTCCAATTAGTGTTTTTAACCAATCTTGTGCATCCAATAGGTGTGTTTGTGTCATTAGATTAACATTTAGATCATTTTCGTCCTCCCTAGGCTTATTCTAGTCCAATTAGGGTTTTTAACCAATCTTGTGCATCAACCAAGTTCATTTGTGTCATTGGATTAACATTTAGATCATTTTCGTCTCCCTAGCCTTATTCTAGTCCAATAAGGGTTTTTAACCAATCTTGTGCTTCTAATAGGTGTGTTTGTGTCATTGATTAACATTTAGGTTATTTTCGTCCTCCCTAGGCTTATTCTAGTCCAATTAGGGTATTTAACCAACTTGTGCATCTAATAAGTTCATTCGTGTCATTGGATTAACATTTAGGTCATTTTCGTCCTCCCTAGGTTTATTCTAGTCCAATTAGAGTGTTTAACCAATCTTGTTGAATCTAATAAGTCCATTTGTGTCATTGGAATAACATTTAGGTCATTTTCGTCCTCCCTAGACTTATTCTACTCCAATTAGCATTTTTAACCAACCTTGTGCATCCAATAGGTGTGTTTGTGTCAATTGATTAACATTTAGGTCATTTTCGTCCTCCCTAGGCTTATTCTAGTCCAATTAGGGTATTTAACCTAACTTGTGCATTGAATAAGTTCATTTGTGTCATTGGATTAACATTTAGGTAATTTTCGTCCTCCCTAGGCTTATTCTTGTCAAATTATGGTTTTTAACCAATCTTGTGCATCCAATAGGGGTGTTTGTGTTATTGATTAACATTTAGGTCATTTTCATCCTCCCTAGGGCTTATTCTTGTCCATTTAGATTTTTAACCAATCTTGTACATCCAATAGGTGTGTTTGTGTTATTGGATTAACATTTAGGTCAATTTCGTCCTCCCTAGGCTTATTCTAGTCCAATAAGGGTTTTTAACCAATCTTGTGCATCTAATAAGTTCATTTGTTTCATTGGATTAACATTTAGGTAATTTTTGTCCTCCCTAAGCTTATTCTTGTCCAATTAGGGTTTTTCAACCAATCTTGTGCATCCATTAGGTGTGTTTTGTGTTATTGGATTAACATTTAGGTCATTTTCGTCCTCCCTAGGCATATTCTATTGCCATTAGGGTTTTTCAACCATCTTGTGCATCCAATATATTTCATTTGTTGATTGGGGTAACAGTTAGGTCATTTTTGTCCTCCCTAGGCTTATTCTTGTCCATTTAGGGCTTTTAACCAATCTTGTGCATCCAATAGGTGTGTTGTGTCATTAGATTAACATTTAGATCATTTCGTTCTCCTTAGGCTTATTCTAGTCCAATTAGGGTTTTTAACCAATCTTGTGCATCCAATAGGTGTGTTTGTGTTATTGGATTAACATTTAGGTCATTTTCGTCCTCCCTAGGATTATGCTACTCCAATTAGCGTTTTTAACCAACCTTGATCATCCAATAGGTGTGTTTGTGTCAATTGATTAACATTTAGGTCATTTTCGTCCTCCCTAGGCTTATTCTAGTCCAATTTGGGTATTTAACCTAACTTGTGCATCTAATAAGTTCAGTTGTGCCATTGGATTAACATTTTGGTCATTTTCGTCCTCACTAGGCCTATTCTTGTCCAATTAGGATTTTTTAACCAATCTTGTGCATCCAATAGGTGTGTTTGTGTCATTGGCAGCAGTCTGTGCAGCAACCGAAGCAGCCATGTTATTCATAGCCTCTGCCATTCGATCATTCCTACTGGCATTGGTTCTCGGAACGTCATTCCTCCTTGGCAGCATGGTTTCCCTATAAAACCATCATCAAGTAGAGTCTTAACACTACTTCAATAATTCTAAGAATAACTTCCGACCACGTCAACACATAATAATTATTATGAACTTGACAACTCAACCACCTAAACCGACACATGATCAGATTACAACTCTCAACCTATAGGTTGACCTACAATCTATAACCAAGGTTCCACAGCCCCCAAAGAAAACCAAACCAAAGCTCTGATACCACAATGTAACAACCCCGTTTTTCAAAGCGAGGGTATATTTTTTTTTTTTTCAAAAGAATTTAAAATAAAGCAGAGAAATAAATAAGGAAATGCCTTTGGATAAATAATTGAGTCATTATAATTTACAAGCAGCGGAAAAGTTACTCCAATTATAAATCCAAACCATTTACCCAACAACAAATGGTTACATGTAACCCATCGAAAATAACATGTCAAGCTGACAATATTAGTATAGGTACAGTCTTCCATTTTAAAATAAATGCAATACAAAAGAAAGACATCTGATCCCTCTATGTCAACCTAATCTGATCATTTTACAACACAACTAAACACCCGTAGTGATCTCCACGCGCCCGTGAGATTCTCCTAACGTAGCTGCAGTCAAGCGTTCCCATCTCCATTCCCGTCCGTAGGGTACGAATCGGTAGGATCGTCCTGACTCTCATCTGAGGGCAAAGCCCAGATTTCCACAATAATTGTAAAGGTCACCAACCGAAAATAACAGTTAACACATAACATTTAAGTTTTATGCTAAAAATAATCTTTTCAACTAAGCATGCACTTAAAAGGATTTTCCATATGCTAAAAGTTCATATAATGCTTTGCCAATTAACAATGAACTCAAAATGAAGTTTCTCAAACCCATCAAGTAATACATAAACTGACCAAAGCATTGATAAAATCAATTGAGCAATCGATTATCTAACTCAAAATAAGGACTTTTACTGAGTCAATCGATTGCCAAATCGATTTGGTCAGTTCTGCTGAGTTTCTGCATGACCAAATTGATTTCTAAGTCGATTTTGTCAGTTTTACTGAGTCCCTGAGTTGCCAAATCGATTTCCAAATCGATTTTGGCAGTTTTGCTGAGTTCCTGCCTCTCTGCCAATCGATTTCCAAATCGATTTCTTAAAAGATTTTGAAAGACATTTTTATACAATCGATTGGCAATCGATTAGGTTAAAAATAGTGAATTTCCTGCAACTCATCCAATCGATTGGGAAATCGATTTCTCTGTGTATTCTTTCAAAAATTCATAACTAACTCAATCACATTCATACATAATCTCATATCCTAACGCTTAGCACTGATAACGCAATCGCTACAACATCATTAGTTTCGAAATAGTATTGCAAGCAAACATGTTATCACCAAATTTCAAAAACATAACACTTAACATTTTTAAACACAATTAATACAACATCATGGGTTTTGAATGGTATCGCAAGCAAACATGTTATCACCGAATTCCAAAACATAACACTCATAACACAATTAATACACATACCAAGTGAACCAACAATTCACAATTTAACAGGGTGTAGTCTCTCACGGACAAACACCTGTGCAGTCTTCTCACGGACAAACACATTCCCTCAGGAACATAAGTTCGTAAACGTACTACCTATCACGGGTCCGTACCGTTTACCGAGGTGCCACCTATCCCGGGTCTGCACAACTACCAAACGTAAATCGTAAACGTACTGCCTATCACGGGCCCGTACCGTTTACCAAGGTGCCACCTATCACGGGTCTGCACGATTTACCAAACACATACATAGTAAACGAGACATTAAGAGATTCCCCATTCTTAATTCTCATCTAACTTAAACCAGGGCGTAGTCTCTCGCGGACAAACCCTGCGCAGTCTCTCACGGACAAACACAATTCCCGCAGGAACGTAAGTCGTAAACGTACTACCTATCACGGGTCCGTACTGTTTACCGAGGTGCCACCTATCCCGGGTCTGCACAACTTACCAAACGTAAATCGTAAAACGTACTGCCTATCACGGGCCCGTACCGTTTACCAAGGTGCCACCTAATCACGGGTCTGCACGATTTACCAAAACACACACATAAGTAAACGAGAAATTAAGAGATTCCCCATTCTTAATTCTCATTTAATTAACGATTCTCAAAACAAAACATTCAGTAAATAAGTCATTAAGAGATTCCCCTTCTTAATACTCATTTACTGAAACGATTTTCAAAAACCTAATATTAAGTAACCGAGACATTAAGAGATTCCCCATTCTTAACGCCCAGTTAACTTAACAATTTTCAAAACAAAATATTAAGTAACGAGACATTTAAGAGATTCCCATTCTTAACGCCCAGTTAACTTAAACGACTTTTCTTAAAAACAAATATTAAGTAACCGAGACATTAAGAGATTCCCCATTCTTAACGCCCAGTTAACTTAAACGATTTCAAAACAAAATATTAAGTAACCGAGACATTAAGAGATTTCCCCATTCTTAACGCCCAAATATCTTAAACGATTTTTCTTAAAACAAAATATTAAGTAACCGAGACATTAAGAGATTCCCCATTCTTAACGCCAGTTAACTTAAACGATTTTTCAAAACAAAATATTAAGTAACCGAGACATTAAGAGATCCCATTCTTAACGCCCAGTTATCTTAAACGATTTTTCTTAAACAAAATATTAAGTAACCGAGACATTAAGAGATTCCCCATTCTTAACGCCAGTTAACTTAAACGATTTTCAAAACAAAATATTAAGTAATCGAGACATTAAGAGATTCCCCATTCTTAACGCCCAGTAAACTTAAACGATTTTTCTTAAAACAAAATATTAAGTAACCGAGACATTAAGAGGTTCCCCATTCTTATCGCCCAGTTAACTTAAACGATTTTCAAAACAAAATATTAAGTAACCGAGAAATTAATAGATTCCCCATTCTTAACGCCCATTTGACTTAAACGATTTTTCACAAACAAACGCACATTAAGTAAACAAGACATTAAGAGATTCCCCATTCTTAATACTCATTTAACTTAATGGTTTTCAAATTCCACACAAAACAAACTCAAACAAATTCTCACATTCAATTCATAATTCACACCAAAATACATCAATCAACAAACATCAAGTATGAACATGCCAAATACGATGAACACAAATCAAACATAATAAATTTCATTTATTCAAAATCTTACATACATGAGGTAAAATCATTTTCCACGAACATTCATCAATATAACCAAAACCTAACTCTAAGATTTTACCCATAAAGCCTTAGATTCATTTTCCCCCAAATCAATACTCTAACCCTAACCAAAAACCTTTCCACACAACCACAGATAAGTCCCTAAATGCAAACTAGAAGTTTGGAAGGAGCCCTTACCTTCGCGTTAGCTCTAACGTGCGTTTCCCCGTACCGCGAGCAAATCTGGTAAAATCTCCGCTCGCAACGTCGCCTCCAAATTGGTCCCCTAGCACCGTAGCGTGGTAGTGAGCGACTTTTCCTTCTGACTCTTCACGAAACGAAGCTTGGATCTAGAAGAAACGGAGGGGTTTGTGTTTGAATCTCAAATACCGTTTTTCTTCGTTTTCGGATCAAAGAGGAAGAGTGGAGTTGCGAATCCTTTGGTTCTAACTCTCACCCAACCTTGGGTTACTAGTTTTGAAGAAAAGAAAGCGACGAAAATGAATATGGTAGAAGGAGGAAAAAAATGGGCCCGGCGCAGGGAGAGGAAGAAGATGAAGTTTTGGATTTTCTTTCCTTCCTTTTTCCTTTCTTTGTTTTTCTTCCTTTCTATTTCCTTCTTTCCTTTATATAACCTTTTCTTTTCCTTTCCTTCCTTCTAATTTCCTTTCTTCTATTCTCTCCAAGCAAACATATATATATATATATATATATATATTAAATATAACTTAACAAATATCTCAAAATATCTAGATATTTGTTAAATTACCATTTCACCCGTAACGCATTAAATTCTCCGTAAAGGATTTACCGCACACTTAATTTAAATTTATTTATCGCCGAGTAATTCTAAATGGTGTCAAAATAACTTTTTGATCCTATAAACTCCATAATATTATTAACTTTGGCTAAAAAGCCTCCGAGCCAAAATCCAAACATATAAAAATACATAAAGTGTACTTTAAAATTATGGGTCTTACATTATCTCCCCCCTAAAATTAGTTTCGTCCTCGAAACTATGCGTCGATAAATAGCTCTGGGTGTTGTTCTCTCATCTTGCCCTCCCAATCCCAAGTCGCATCTCCAGTAATTGGGTTCCAAATCACCTTGACCAACGAAACATCCTTGGTCCTCAATCGCTTTAATCTTCCTGTCCTCAATTCTCACAGGTGGTACTTCGAATGTCAAGTTATCCTTCAGTTGGATTGTGTCTGGTTCGATCACATGTGATGGATCTGCAAGATATTTCCCAACTGTGATACATAGAAACACGTCATGAATGTTGGACAGTATCGGAGGCAATGCAATCCGATAAGCAACAGGCCCAATTCGTGTAGAAATCAGATATGGGTCAATGAATTTCGGAGTCAACTTCTTCGATTTCAATGCCCTATCAACTCCCGTAGTAGGTGTGACTCTCGGAAATACATGGTCACCCTGTTCGAATTCTAAAAGTCTGCGACGCTTGTCCGCGTAACTCTTCTGACGATCTTGTGAAGTCTTCATTTCTCCTTGATTTTCCTTACCTTAGCTGTAGTCTGTTGCACCATCTCTGGTCCGACGATCATATTTTCACCGTCCTTATACCAACACACAGGGCGTTTGACACTTGCGCATATATAAAGTCTCATCTGGAGCCATTCCAATACTTGCGTGGAAAACTATTGTTGTAGGTGAACTCAATCATAGCTTCGTTCCCAATGCTTTGTGCAATGCTCTCAAAAATGTGATGTGAACTTCGGATCACGGTCTGATACAATACTCGATGGTTCTCCGTGTAATCTCTAAAGGTTGCAAAACCCCCGCGGGTCGCTGATGTTCCACCTTGTACGGAACATCCATCTAGTAACAAACCTAAACACTAAGTATGACACCGACACATTGAGTACAATGTATCATTACCTAATGATAGGGCTTCCCATCCATATCAAGAATGATCTTGGATTATTGTAGAGGTAACCAATCAAATTAATCGAGAAGTCCCTATTCTGAATGGTTATTTGACAAAGTAAACATGCATAATTTACTGTCAAAGTCTTAGCAGTAAAGTAGACACGGACAACTTCAAACAATTTACATAATCCATAGCAATGAAGAATGGGTTGCCCCTGAATCAGAAAGTGTAGTTAGGAGGTTACCTGTAATCGCACAGTCATATTGAATCAGATCGCTAGATAAATTTCCAACTTCAGCGCCGACGCAATACACCTGTCCTCTAGCAGTAGGAGGAGTAATCCTAGCTACATCCACCATTGGTTCCACCTTCGGAGCCTCGCAATTCCTTGCAAAGTGCCCTGGTTTATGGCAATTGTAGCAAGTAGTACTGTTAAAGGTACAAGCATAAGCATATTGTCCCTCTTCTCCACATCGGAAACATCGTATACCTTGTCCCATTTGCCTCCCAAAGTCTTGGTTCCTTGGGTTATTCAGTCCCCCGTTGTTATCACGTGGTCGATTATTAATGTTTGGCAACTTGTTTTTCCCTTGTTCTGATACTTCACCCGACTAGGTCCTCCTGAGTTTAAAATTCCCTCCTCGGCTAGCTCTCTTATTCTTCATATCCTCAACTTCTCTACATTTTTCCACAAGAAATTGGAAACGTTGAATTCCCAAGGGTAAGACAAAGTCTTGAATCTCACACTTTAGTCCATCTTGGAAACGATGACACAAGAACGGCTCGTCAATCTCTTCACGGAAAAATCTGAAATGCCTTGATAGTGATTCAAACTTAGCAGCATATTCGCCCACAGTCATGTTCCCCTGATGTAGTTTCAGGAAATCATCACCTAGTCTAGTCCTGGTACTCATCGGGAAGTATTTGTCTAAAAACTTCCCTTTGAAAGATTCCCAGTTCACCTCCTCGTGAGCTGATCTCATCAACAACCTTGTACTCCTCCACTAGTACTCAGCATCTCCTAGTAGCATATAAGTGGCATAGTTGACCCTCACTCCCGCCTGACAGTTAATCATTTCGAAGATCTTCTCCACTTCTTGGATCCATTGATTTGCTTTCTCTAAATTCTCAGTCCCCTCAAACTTTGGAGGATTGTAACGACGAAAGTCTTTTAATCCTCTTGACTCTGCAGCACGGATCTCTCTTCCCCTCTTTTCGAGATCGCGTTGAGTCTTGGGCAGCAGTGTGTGCAGCAACCGAAGCAGCCATGTTATTCATAGCCTCCGCCATTCGATCATTCCTACTGGCATTGGTTCTCGGAACGTCATTCCTCCTTGGCAGCAGCATGGTTTCCCTATAAAACCATCATCAAGTGGAGTCTTAACACTACTTCAATAATTCTAAGAATAACTTCCGACCACGTCAACACATAATAATTATTATGAACTTGACAACTCAACCACCTAAAACCGACACATGATCAGATAACAACTCTCACCTATAGGTTGACCTAAAATCTATAACCAGGTTCCACAAGCCCCCAAAGAAAACCAAACCAAAGCTCTAATACCACAATGTAAACACCCCGTTTTTCAAAGCGAGGGTATATTTTTTTTTTCAAAAAGAATTTAAAAATAAAGCAGAGAAATAAAATAAGGAAATGCTTTTGGATAAATAATTGAGTCATTATAATTTACAAGCAGCGGAAAAGTTACTCCAATTATAAATCCAAACCATTTACCCAACAACAAATGGTACATGTAACCCATCGAAAATAACATGTCAAGCTGACAATATTAGTATAGGTACAGTCTTCCATTTTAAAATAAATGCAAATACAAAAGAAGACATCTGATCCCTCTATGTCAACCTAATCTGATCATTTTACAACACAACTAAAACCCCGGAGTGATCTCACGCACCCCGTGAGATTCTCCTAACGTAGCTGCAGTCAAGCGTTTCCCATCTCCATTCCCGTCCAGTAGGGTACGAATCGGTAGGATCGTCCTGACTCTCATCTGAGGGCAAAGCCCAGATTTCCACAATAATTGTAAAGGTCACCAACCGAAAATAACAGTTAACACATAACATTTAAGTTTTAAATGCTAAAAATAATCTTTTCAACTAAGCATGCACCTTAAAGGATTTCCATATGCTAAAAGTTCATATAATGCTTGCCAATTAACAATGAACTCAAAATGAAGTTCTCAAACCATCAAGTAATACATAACTGACCAAAGCATTGATAAATCAAATGAGCAATCGATTATCTAACTCAAAATAAGGACTTTTGCTGAGTCAATCGATTGCCAAATCGATTTAGTTAGTTCTGTGAGTTTTCTGCATGACCAAATCGATTTCTAAGTCGATTTTGTCAGTTTTACTGAGTCCCTGAGTTGCCAAATCGATTTCCAAATCGATTTTGGTAGTTTTGCTGAGTTCCTGCCTCTCTGCCAATCGATTTCCAAATCGATTTCTTAAAAGATTTTGAAAGACATTTTTATACAATCGATTGGCAAATCGATTAGGTTAAAAAATAGTGAATTTTCTGCAACTCATCCAATCGATTGGGAAATCGATTTCTCTGTGTATTCTTTCAAAAATTCATAACTAACTCAATCACATTCATACATAATCTCATATCCTAACGCTTAGCACTGATAACGCAATCGCTACAACATCATTAGTTTCGAAATAGTATTGCAAGCAAACATGTTATCACCAAATTCCAAAAACTTAACACTTAACATTTTTAACACAATTAATACAACATCATGGGTTTTGAAATGGTATCGCAAGCAAACATGTTATCACCGAATTCCAAACATAACACTCATAACACAATTAATACACATACCAAGTGAACCAACAATTCACAATTTAACAGGGTGTAGTCTCTCACGGACAAACACCTGTGCAGTCTCTCACGGACAAACACAATTCCCTCAGGAACGTAAGTCGTAAACGTACTACCTATCACGTGTCCGTACCGTTTACCGAGGTGCCACCTATCCCGGGTCTGCACAACTTACCAAACGTAAATCGTAAACGTACTGCCTATCACGGGCCCGTACCGTTTACCAAGGTGCCACCTATCACGGGTCTGCACGATTTACCAAAACATACATAAGTAAACGAGACATTAAGAGATTCCCCATTCTTAATTCTCATCTAACTTAAACCAGGGCGTAGTCTCTCGCGGACAAACCCTGCGCAGTCTCTCACGGACAAACACAATTCCCGCAGGAACGTAAGTCGTAAACGTACTACCTATCACGGGTCCGTACTGTTTACCGAGGTGCCACCTATCCGGGTCTGCACAACTTACCAAACGTAAATCATAAACGTACTGCCTATCACGGGCCCGTACCGTTACCAGGTGCCACCTATCACGGGTCTGCACGATTTTCCAAAACACACATAAGTAAACGAGACATTAAGAGATTCCTCATTCTTAATTCTCATTTAACTTAACGATTCTCAAAACAAAACATTCAGTAAATAAGTCATTAAGAGATTCCCCATTCTTAATACTCATTTACTGAAACGATTTCAAAAACCTAATATTAAGTACCGAGACATTAAGAGATTCCCCATTCTTTAACGCCCAGTTAACTTAACAATTTTCAAAACAAATATTAAGTAACCGAGACATTAAGAGATTCCCCCATTCTTAACGGCCCAGTTTAACTTAACGACTTTTCTTAAACAAAATATTAAGTAAACCGAGACATTAAGAGATTCCCCATTCTTAACGCCCAGTTAACTTAAACGATTTCAAAAACAAAATATTAAGTAACCGAGACATTAAGAGATTCCCCATTCTTAACGCCCAGTTATCTTTTAAACGATTTTCTTAAAACAAAATATTAAGTAACCGAGACATTAAGAGATTCCCCATTCTTACAACGCCAAGTTAACTTAAAACAATTTTCAAAACAAAATATTAAGTAACCGAGACATTAAGAGATTCCCCATTCTTAACGCCCAGTTAACTTTAAACGATTTTCTTAAAACAAAATATTAAGTAACCGAGACATTAAGAGGTTCCCCATTCTTAACGCCCCAGTTAACTTTAAACGATTTTCAAAACAAAATATTAAGTAACCGAGAAATTAAGAGATTCCTCATTCTTAACGCCCAGTTGACTTAAACGATTTTTTCACAAACAAACGCACATTAAGTAAACAGACATTAAGAGATTCCCCATTCTTAATACTCATTTAACTTAATGGTTTTCAAATTCCACACAAAACAAACTCAAACAAATTCTCACATTCAATCATAATTCACACCAAAACACATCAATCAACAAACATCAAGTATGAACATGCCAAATACGATGAACACAAATTCAAACATAATAAATTTCATTTATTCAAAATCTACATACATGACGGTAAAATCATTTTCCGAACATTATCAAATATAACCAAAACCTAACTCTAAGATTTTAACCCATAAAGCCTTAGATTCATTTTCCCCCAAATCAATACTCTAACCCTAACCCAAAAACCTTTCCACACAACCACAGATAAGTCCCAAATGCAAACTAGAAGTTTGGAAGGAGCCCTTACCTTCGCGTTAGCTCTAACGTGCGTTTCCGGTACCGCGAGCAAATCCGGTAAAAAATCTCCGCTCGCAACATCGCCTCCAAATTGGTCCCCTAGCACCGTAAGCATGGTAGTGAGCAACTTTCCCTTCTGACTCTTCGCGAAACGAAGCTTGGATCTAGAAGAAACAGAGGGGTTTGTGTTTGAATCTCAAATACCGTTTTTCTTCGTTTTCGGATCAAAGAGGAAGAGTGGAGTTGCGAAACCTTTGTTCTAACTCTCACCCAACCTTGGGGTTACTAGTTTTGAAGAAAAGAAAGCGACGAAAATGAAAATGGGAGAAGAAGGAAAAAAATGGCCGCGGCGCAGGGAGAGTAAGAAGATGAAGTTTTGGATTTTCTTTCCTTCCTTTTTCCTTTCTTTGTTTTTCCTTCCTTTCTATTTCCTTCTTTCCTTATATAACCTTTTCTTTTCCTTTTCCTTCCTTCTAATTTCCTTTCTTTCTATTCTCTCCAAAGCAAACATATATATATATATATATATATATATATATATATATATATATATATATATATATATATATATTAAAATATACTTAACAAATATCTCAAAATATCTAGATATTTGTTAAATTACCATTTCACCCGTAACGCATTTAAATTCTCCGTAAGGATTTACCGCACTTATTTAAATTTATTTATCGACGAGTAATTCTTACGGTGTCAAAATAACTTTTGATCCTATAAACTCCATAATATTATTAACTTTGGCTAAAAAGCCTCCGAGCCCAAAATCCAAAACATATAAAATACATAAAGTGTACTTTAAAATTATGGGTCTTACATTTTTCACCTATCTTGTGCATCCAATAGGTGTGTTTGTGTTATTGGATTAACATTTAGGTCATTTTCGGCCTTCCTAGGCTTATTCTAGTCCAATTAGGGTTTTTAACAATTCTTGTGCATCTATTAAGTTCATTTTTGTCATTGGATTACATTTATGTCATTTTTGTCCTCCTTAAGCTTATTCTTGTCCAATTAGGGTTTTTAACCAATCTTATGCATCCAATAGGCGTGTTTGTGTTATTGGATTAACATTTAGATCATTTTTGTCCTCCCTATATTTATTCTAGTCCAATTAGAGTTTTTAACCAATCTTGTGCATCTAATAAGCTCATTTGTGTAATTGGATTAACATTTAGGTCATTTTCGTCCTCTCTATGCTTATTCTACTCCAATTAGCGTTTTTAACCAACCTTGTGCATCCAATTGGAGTGTTTGTGTCATTGGATTAAAATTTAGGTCATTTACGTCCTCCCTTGGCTTATTCTAGTCCAATTAGGGTATTTAACCTAACTTGTGCATCTAATAAAATCATTTTTTGTCATTGGATTAACATTTAGGTCATTTTCGGCGTCATAGGCCTATTCTTGTCCAATTAGGGTTTTTAACCGATCCTGTGCATCCAATAGGTGTGTTTGTGTCATTGGACTAACATGTAGGTCATTTTCGTCATCCCTAGGCTTATTCTAGTCAATTAGGATTTTTAACCAATCTTGAACATCCAGTAACTTCGTTTGTGTCATTGAATTAACACTTAGGTCATTTTTGTCCTCCCTAGGCTTATTCAACTCCAATTAGGGGTTTTAACCAATCTTTGCATCCAATAGGTGTATCTGTGTCATTAGATTAACATTTAGATCATTTTTGTCCTCCCAAGGTTTATTCTAGTCTAAATTAGAGTTTTTAACCTATCTGGTGCATCTAAGAAGTTCATTTGTGTCATTGAATTAATATTTAGGTCATTTTCGTCCTCCCTAGGCTTATTCTACTCCAATTAGCGTTTTTAACCAACCTTGTGCATCCAATAGGTGTGTTTGTGTCAATTGATTAACATTTAGGTCATTTTCGTCCTCCCTAGGCTTATTCTAGTCCAATTAGGGTATTTAACCTAACTTGTGCATCTAATAAGTTCATTTGTGTCATTGGATTAACATTTAGGTCATTT
Organism: Cicer reticulatum; assembly: GCA_002896235.1. NCBI lineage: Eukaryota > Viridiplantae > Streptophyta > Magnoliopsida > Fabales > Fabaceae > Cicer > Cicer reticulatum. The sequence goes on along the minus strand of PGWS01037152.1, from coordinate 1,657 downwards.
TCGTCCTCACTAGGCCTATTCTTGTCAAATTAGGGTTTTTAACCAATCTTGTGCATCCAATAGGTGTGTTTGTGTCATTGGATTAACATTTAGGTCATTTTGGTCCTCCCAAGGCTTATTCTAGTCCAATTAAGGTTTTCAACAAATCTTGTGCATCTAATAAGTTCATTTGTTTCATTGGATTAACATTTAGGTAATTTTTTTCCTCCCTAAGCTTATTCTTGTCCAATTAGGGTTTTTCACCTATCTTGTGCATCCATTAGGAGTTTTTGTGTTATTGGATTAACATTTAGGTCATTTTCGTCCTCCCTAGGCTTATTCTATTCCAATTAGTGGTTTTCACCAATCTTGTGCATCCAATAATTTCATTTGTTCATTGGGGTAACACTTAGGTCATTTTTGTCCTCCCTAGGCTTATTCTTGTCCATTTAAGGCTTTTAACCAATCTTGTGCATCCAAATAGGTGTGTTTGTGTCATTAGATTAACATTTAGATTATTTTCGTCTCCTTAGGCTTATTCTAGTCCAATTAGGGTTTTTAACCAATCTTGTGCTTCCAATACGTGTGTTTGTGTATTGGATTAACATTATGTCATTTTCGTCCTCCCTAGGATTATGCTACTCCAATTAGCGTTTTTAACCAACCTTGATCATTGGTGTGTTTGTGTCAATGATTAACATTTAGGTCATTTTGTTCCTCCCTAGGCATTATTCTATCCAATTAGGGTAATTTAACCTAACTTGTGCATCTAATAAGTTAGTTGTGCCATTGGATTAACATTTTGGTCATTTTCGTCCTCACTAGGCCTATTCTTGTCCAATTAGGATTTTTAACCAATCTTGTGCATCCAATAGGTGTGTTTGGTGTCATTGGATTAACATTTTGGTCATTTTCGTCATCCCTAGGCTTATTCTAGTCTAATTAGGGTGTTAACCAATCTTTGTGCTTCCAATAACTTCATTTGTGTCATTAGATTAACATATAGATCATTTTCGTCCTCCCTAAGCTTTCTAGTCCAATTAGGTTTTTAAAAAATCTTGTGCATCCAATAGTGTGTGTTTCTGTTATTGGAATAACATTTAGGTCATTTTCGTCCTCATAGGCTTATTCTTGTCCAATGGATTTTTAACCAATCTAGGATTTGTTCACGGATTAACATCTTGTGCATTCTTTCCAATTAGGTTTTTCAACCTATCTCATCCAATGTTCATTTGATTAACATTTAGATCATTTCGTTTCTCCTAGGCCTTATTCTAAGTCCAATTAGGGTTTTTAACCAATCTTGTGCATTCCAATAGGTTGTTAGTGTTAAATTGATTAAACATTTAGGTCATTTTCCGGCCTTCCAGGCTTATTCTAGTCCAATTAGGTTTTTAACAATTCTGTGCATCTATTTAAGTCATTTTTGTCATTGGATTAACATTTAGGTCATTTTTGTCCTCCCTAGCTTATTCTTGTCAATTTAGGTTTTTAACCAATCTCTATGCATCCAATAGCGTTGTGTTGTTATTGATTAACATTTAGGTCATTTTTCTCCTCCCAGGCTTATTCCTAGTTCCAATTAGGTTATTAACCATCCCTTGTGCATCCAATAGGTTAATTTTGTGTCGTTGAGATTAACATTTAGGTCATTTTTGTCCTCCCTAGGCTTTATTCT